>SJXQ01010237.1:46497-106154 GCA_006408695.1 Aepyceros melampus | reverse complement strand
GGTCAGTTTTCATTCCAATCCCAAAGAAAAGCAACGCCAAAGAATGCTCAAACTACCGCACAATTGCACTCATCTCACACACTAAGTCACTCAGTCGTGTCCAACTCTTTGCGACCCATGGACTGTAGCCCATCAGGCTTCTCCATCCATGGGATTCTCCAGGCAAGAATACTGGTGTGGTATTGCCTTCTCCAGCGGATCTTCCCGACCCAGGGATGGAACCCAGGTCTCCCACATTGCAGGCAGACGCTTTAACCTCTGCACCACCAGGGTAGCCACACACACACTAGTAAAGTAATGCTCAAAATTCTCTAAGCCAGGCTTCAGCAATATATGAACCATGAACTTCCAGATGTTCAAGCTAGTTTTAGAAAAGGCAGAGGAACCAGGCATCAAATTGCCAACATCCGATGGATCATCAAAAAAGCAAGAGAGTTATCATGGGTACATACTATCAAAACAGCATATCACTGTTGACCTTGGTTACCTGGATGAGGTAGTATTTATCAGTTTCTCCACGTTGCATCTGTTGCTGAGTCACTCAGTCATGTCCATCTCTTTGCAACCCCTGCTGTTTATGGGGTCACACTGAGTTGGACATGACTGAAGCGACTGAGCAGCAACAGCAGCATATGTTATTTCTGCTTCCCAGGTAGCTCAGTGGTAAAGAATCTGCCTGCCAATGCAGGAGATGTGGGTTTGATCCCTGGGTCAGGAAGATCCCTTGGAGAAGGAAATGGCAACCCACTCCAGTATTCTTGCCTGGGAAACTCCAAGGACAGAAGAGCCTGGCAGATTATAGTCCATGGGGTTGCAAAAGTGTTGGACATGACTTCGGGGACAAATCCATATTTCTATAGATAACTAAGCTAAATGTGAGTTTATACCAGTGTTTCTAATCCACTACCACATTGATCACTGTATCCTCTTCCTTTGTTTAACATCCTACTCCAACAAGGAGAATCCTGACTCTATCATGAATTATCCACTTACCTAATTGTCCAAGCCAAGGATACATGAATGTAATATTAAAGTAGTTAATTCACACCTCCAACTGCATACAGTTTTATCTATGTACAATTCTTATTCTGCTTTCATAGACTTCACATATTGTCCCATCTGCTTAGTTCATTCAGCATTTCTTCCCAGCCCCTTCTGTGAGATGCTAAATATATTTGTAATACAATTTGATTATTTGTCATAGTCTGCTAAATATATTTGTAATACAATTTGATTATTTGTCATAGTCTGTCATAGTCTACTCTACCTCCTAAATGATATGTATAAAATCACATAACTAAGGGTTCACACTTTAGTAAGTTTTGTGAATTTTTGAAAACATGTAGTGTGATATATCCACCGTTATATCATATGTAATAGTTTCACTGCCCTAAAAATCCCCTGTGCACCTCCTGTTCAGTTCAGTTCAAAGAGGACAAGTGTGCAGGTGAGTGATTGCAATGACTACAAATGGAATTTAAGTCTGTTTCTAGGTTCTCACACATATTTTGAATTTTATATATTTTAAATTTTTTTAATATTTTAAACTTTGTTATTTTATATTCTATGTCTAATCATTTAATGCCTGTAATCTTTGGTGATCTAAAACAGCTATTTGCTGTTACTACTCACTCCTATTCAGAATAGTTTATTTCCTCATGAATAAAGTAATTATTATTATTTTGTATTGTTAGAGTTAACTTGTTTTATCTGTGGGGTCCTGAGGAGCCAGAGTTGCAGATCCTTTCCTCCTGAGAATTCTGCATTTATTTGCTTTGCCTGCAGATGCTACATGACTGGAACTGTTTTAATATAAGGAATATGTTTGAGATTTCCCAGACTTCACAGGCTGTGCATGTTTGAATTCCATATCTGATTAGACCAGGTCAATGATTGCAGTTCTCCACAGGTGATACTTACTATATCATGAACTATTCACTGCTCTCATTTTGTTAAGATTCCTTTTGGAGGAAACACTTGGGCTTTTTCTTATTTTGTTCATCACAAATAAATGATTTTAGAGTATTTTGGGAATTTTTTGTCATTATCTAGGATCTAATTATACTAAATTAGGGGGGATAGATACCTAGAATATTTTTAATGACACATTTCCAGAAGATATCCATTAGTTCAGTTTTAGTCATGTGGATGATAATGAAGCCATGGAGCATTTAAACTGGCTTATCTAACAAGCATAACAAAATAAAAATCAGTCTGAAGCTCTAATTTTGAGAGTAATAAGCACATAGATGAGAATTGGAGCTATACAGTTCAAAGTGATCACTCAAGGGACATTGAAACTACAGGAAAGTGTGGAGGCTGTTCAATGTCACATATACAACTAAATATATGTGCTAGGTGAAATGGGGACATCAAGTTTGTTTATCCTTTTTCCCAAGGTGAACAAATCTTTTTTTGTGCTTGTTTAATTTTTATTGACAACAAATCTCTATTAAAGTATATGTCAGTTACCAATGTTTATTTCCAAAAGGGCACATTGTGATAATAGTCCTCAAACTTTCATAAAACTATGTACATCTTTTAAGTTTTGTATGACTTTTAACATTACTTCTAAGAAAATATTAATTTAAACATTGAAAAAGACCCATGTTGTCTTCCATATTAAGCTCTTTGTTTTTTGGTCCCTTTGTATGGATCCAGTCTTATTTATTTATTTATTTTTATTAGCTTTTCCTTTACCAGAATGCTTCATGCATGCATTTGTCCTTGGACATTTGAGATTGTTCTTCTTACATATTTATCTGAGTATTCTGACCCATCCTACAGATACAAACTGTCAATATCCTCTCAGGTAGTGAGTTTCCACATTCCTTTTGCTTACTCGCATTGTATTTTACATGAATAAATTCTATTCTCTTTGTATGTTTTCTGCTCTGTGAATTTATTCTCCAATGGCCAGGACAGTATATAGGAATGATATTAAGCGATAAATACTTGTGGATTAGAGTGAATGAATGGATGTATATATATGATTAAACTTTCATCATACTGCTTAACCTGTCATGCTAAAGAAGCTCAGGATAAAATCAAGGCAGTTAATATTGGTTGAACTATACAAAGTGAGTGACATCAAGCACTTGGTGGACAAAAAGTGATTCCAGTGACAATAGGAAATAGATATATTTAGGAGGTCTTGTCTCAAAGGGCTGAATTAGGGACTGCTCTCAGGAAAGTAACCACGGAAAGAACTAATGTTCTCAAACTGAGAAAACAGACTGTGTGCTAACACTGGGAGCCATGAGTAGCAATGTTTGTTCGCAATTAGGTAGACATAGTTTATCTGACTTGGAATATTTTTATTTTATTTTTATTTTTTTAATTTTTATTTTTTAGTTTGTTTTGCTTTACAATACTGTATTCATTTTGCTATACATTGACATGAATCAGCCACGAGTGTACATGAACTCCCAATCTCGACCTCCACCTCCCCCCTCCTGCCCCATACCATCTCTCTGGATTATCCCCGTGTATCAATCCCAAGCATCCTGCATCAAACCTAGACTGGCGATTCGTTTCACTTATGATATCATACATGTTACATTGCCACTCTGCCAACTCATCCCACCCTCTCCCTCTCCCACAGAGTCCAAAAGGCCGTTCTATACATCTGTGTCTCTTTTGCTGTCTTGCGTACAGGTTTATCATTACCATCATTCTAAATGCCATATATATGTGTAAGTATGCTGTATTGGTGTTTTTCTTTCTGGCTTACTTCACTCTGTATAATTGGCTCCAGCGTCATCCACCTCATTAGAACTGATTCAAATGTATTCTTTTTAATGGTTGAGTAATACTCCATTGTGTATATGTACCACAGCTTTCTTATCCATTCATCTGCTGATGGACATCTAGGTTGCTTCCATGTCCTGGCTATTATAAACAGTGCCGCAATGAACATTGGGGTACACGTGTCTCTTTCAATTCTGGTTTCCTTGGTGTGTATGCCCAGCAGTGGGATCGCTGGATCATAAGGCAGTTCTATTTGCAATTTTTAAAAGAATCTCCACACTGTTCTCCATAGTGGCTATACTAATTTGCACTCCCTCCAACAGTGTAAGAGGCTTCCCTTTCTCCACACCCTCTCCAGCATTTATTGCTTGTTGACTTTTGGATCGCAGCCATTCTGACTGGTGTGAAATGGTACCTCATTGTGACTTCCACCGCCCCTCTGTGTTACGGCGGAAATAGGCTACTATAGAATATTTTTAAAGGGCTCTGTTTTCTTACTAGTTTGAGCTGCATTTCATCTAAACTGTTCCACATAGTGCCTAACATAGCCTTACTGTCACAATTTCCCCAGTGATATAATAAGAACTTCTCCCAAAGGAGAAAGAACTTAATATTCAGTTATAGTAAATACTTCTTGAGCAGCCAGCTTTAATGAGTGAATCCAGATGATAACAGCATTTTGAAAAGGAAAAAAATATATTTACTGCTTTGTATGAGTCACTGATGCTCACACCAGTAGAACAGATGTTTGAATAAAAGTAAAGAATGGTGTTTAACTTATTAACAGACCAGGACCGATTGAGAGATGCTGTTACCCTGCACAATCCTACCCTGGGAAACATATCTAACACTCAATTCTCTGCACCACAAGATGGTTCTAAAAACCATTTTTATCTACTAGAAAATAAATCTTAGTTTGGTAGCATACCCTAGGATACTCAGCTTGCAAGTAACTTAAATTAGAATCAATTATGTGTATTTCTTCCAAAGCCCATGATCATTTCAACAAATGTTGACAGTCCAAGTTGCCACTGAGAGATAAATGTGGGAACTAAGAAAGAGGTCAATGCACTGAGTGATCAGAAGTCCTCTAGACACCTTTTGAAAGCCCACTTATACCACTAAAGAAAGGATATTAAAACATTTTCAAACGATTATAGACTGTTTTGTAGAAAGAAATTGTCCCTGGCCCAAATATATAATAATGATGTCACTTCTTACAGCATTTGAAATCCTTTTTATTTATTTATTTATTTATTTATTTATTTTGAGAAAAGATTTCATTGTTTTAGAAACCACTAGAGCACTATCCTGAAACCAAGTGATTTAACACTTTTAGACATCCAGAAGAAGCATGGAGTGTTAAAAGTGTCCAGTGAGGAGATCGTGACTCTCAAATCTGGCCTTGGGTCTCAGGTTTGAACTCTGTAGTCATTAGGCATGAAAAAAAAAACCAGCCTGCTAAATGGTAAAACAGGCTACCTGTGTTATGAAGACAGCCTGGGTCTTGAAAAGTTTGTAGAGCCAAGAATATGCAAGAGAGTCCTTCACATTGTTTATAGAAGGAGTAAGCTGTCAAATGAGAAAAACAATCATAGACCATAGCATTAAAAATGGTAACCCTGGAGACCAAATGGGAAAGGACTCGTGTCATCACTGCAGAATGAGATCGAATCTGACAAGAGGAAGACAGATGTCTTAAACTTTCATTCATCCATAGATATCTGACTTCTGCTTCTGTCTCCTAAGCCAGAGCTGTAGCCTGGTTTCCAGATAGCTCATGCAGAATTAAAAAAAAAAATTGCTTTATCTACTCTGTTGGCAGTTGTAAGCTGCTCTTTCACCATGTTTTATGAATTTTCCTTCTGCCGTTGCTGTCCATGATCACGGGAATCAGAATACTAAAGTTCTATGTGGTGTGTGAGCTATGGCAAGTTCCTTCTTTTATGTCATCTATCCAATGGAGATCACGGCAGATACTGTGCCCAACATGTAATACATGCTTGATAAATACTTTTGAATGGTTTCATGAAATCACTTATGAAAATATCCATTTAAAAATGGATGTACCACAGGCATGTACCACATGTTGGGCACAGTATCTGTCATGATCTCTCTATGATAGCCAAAATGGATCAAATTAAATGTAAAATCTTTTGCACAGCAAAAGAAACCATAAACAAAACAAAAAGACAGCCCTCAGAATAAAGTATTTGCAAGTGAAGCAAGTGATAAGAGATTAATCCCCAAAATGTACAAACAGCTCATGCAGCTCATATTAAAAAAAAAAAATCAAAAATGGACTTCAAATTTAAATAGTCATTTCTCCAAAAAAAAGACAAAAAGTACATCAAAAGATGCTCAGCATCTCTAATTATTAGAAAATGCAAATCAAAATTACAGTGAGAAATAACCTCACACTGGTCAAAATGGCCATCATCAAAAAATCTGCAAACAATAAATACTGGAGAACCTTCCAGTAAAAAAGAGGGAACCCTCCTACACTCGTGGTTGGAATGTAAATTGGTACAACCACTATGGAGAACAATATGGAGGTTCCTTAAAATACTAAAAATAAGACTACCAAGTTACCCAGCAATCCCACTCCTGGGCATAAACCCACAGAAAACTGTAATTCAAAAAGACGCATGCACCTCATATGCACTGCAGCACTATTTACAACCGTCAGGACATGGAAGCAGCCTAAAGATCCATCAACAGAGGATGGGTAAAGACGAGGTAGTACATACATACAATGGAATTTGTTGTTGTTCAGTTGCCAAGTCTTGTCCAACTCTCTGTAACCCCATGAACTGCAGCACATCAGATTTTCCTGCCCTTAGCTATCTCCCTGAGTTTTCTCAAAATAATGTGCATTGAGTCAGTGATGCCATCCAGCCATCTTATCCTCTGTAGCCCCCTTCTCCTCTTGCACTCAGTCTTTTCCAGCGAATTGGCTCTTTACATCTGTTGGCCAAAGTATTGGAGCTTCAGCTTCAGGATCAGTTCTTTCAATGAATAGTCAAGGTTGATATCCTTTAGGATTGACTGGTTTGATTGCCTTGCAGTCCAAGGGACTCTCAAGGGTCTTCTCCAGCATCACAGTTTGAAAGCATTAATTCTTTGGCATTCAGCCTTGTTTACGGTTCAGCTCTTCACATACACACATGACTACTGGAAAAACCATAGCCTTGACTATACAGACCTTTGTTGGTAAAATGATGTCTCTGCTTTTTTAATATGCTGCCTACATTTGTTATAACTTTTCTTCCAAGGAGCAAACATCTTTTAATTTCGTGGTTGCAATCACTATCAACAGTGATTTTGTAGCCCAAGAAAATAAAATCTGTTACTGTTTCCACTTTCTCCCCATCTATTTAGCATGAAGTGATAGTATACCAGATCCATGATCTTAGGTCTTTGAATGTTGGAATATTCAGTCAGTTCAGTTCAGTCACTCAGTTGTGTCCGACTCTTTGAGACCCCATGAATCGCAGCACTCCAGGCCTCCCTGTCCATCACCAACTCCCAGAGTTCACTCAAACTCACGTCCATCGAGTCTGTGATGCCATCCAGCCATCTCATCCTCTGTCGTCCCCTTCTTCTCCTGCCCTCAATCCCTCCCAGCATCAGAGTCTTTTCCAGTGAGTCAACTCTTCACATGAGGTGGCCAAAGTATTGGAATTTCAGCTTTAGCGTCATTCCTTCTAAAGAAATCCCAGGGCCGATCTCCTTCAGAATGGACTGGTTGGATCTCCTTGCAGTCCAAGGGACTCTCAAGAGTCTTCTACAACACCACAGTTCAAAGGCATCAGTTCTTCAGTGCTCAGCCTTCTTCACAGTCCAACTCTCACATCCATACACCACCACTGGAAAAACCATAGCCTTGACTAGACAGACCTTAGTCGGCAAAGTAATGTCTCTGCTTTTGAATATACTATCTAGGTTGATCATAACTTTTCTTCCAAGGAGTAAGCGTCTTTTAATTTCATGGCTGCAGTCACCATCTGCAGTGATTTTGGAGCCCCAAAAAATTAAGTCTGACACTTTTTTCCACTGTTTCCCCATCTATTTCCCATGAAGTGATGGGACCAGATGCCATGATCTTCGTTTTCTGAATATTGAGCTTTAAGCCAACTTTTTCACTCTCCTCTTTCAATTTCAACAAGAGGCTTTTTAGCTCCTCTTCACTTTCTGCCATAAGGGTGATGTCCTCTGCATATCTGAGGTTATTGATATTTCTCCTGGCAATCTTGATTCCAGCTTGTGTTTCTTCCAGTCCAGCGTTACTCATGATGTACTCTGCATAGAAGTTAAATAAGCAGGGTGACAATATACAGCCTTGACGTACTCCTTTTCCTATTTGGAACCAGTCTNTTGATATTTCTCCTGGCAATCTTGATTCCAGCTTGTGTTTCTTCCAGTCCAGCGTTACTCATGATGTACTCTGCATAGAAGTTAAATAAGCAGGGTGACAATATACAGCCTTGACGTACTCCTTTTCCTATTTGGAACCAGTCTGTTGTTCCATGTCCAGTTCTAACTGTTGCTTCCTGACCTGCATACAGATTTCTCAAGAGGCAGGTCAGGTGGTCTGGTATTCCCGTCTCTTTCAGAATTTTCCACAGTTTATTGTGATCCACACAGTCAAAGGCATTAGCATAGTCAATAAAGAAGAAAGAGATGTTTTTCTGGAACTCTCTTGCTTTTCCCGTGATCCAGTGGATGTTGGCAATTTGATCTCTGGTTCCTTTGCCCTTTCTAAAACCAGTGTGAACATCAGGAAGTTCACAGTTCACATATTGCTGAAGCCTGGCTTGGAGAATTTTGAACATGACTTTACTAGCATGTGAGATGAGTGCAATTGTATGGTAGTTTGAGCATTCTTTGGCATTGCCTTTCTTTGGGATTGGAATGAAAACTGACCTTTTCTAGTCCTGTGCCCACTGCTGAGTTTTCCAAATTTGCTGGCATATTGAGTGCAGCACTTTCACAGCATCATCTTTCAGGATTTGAAAGAGCTTTACTGGAATTCCATCACCTCCACTAGCTTTGTTCGTAGTGATGCTTTCTAAGGCCCACTTGACTTGACATTCAAGGATATCTGGCTCTAGGTGAGTGATCACACCATCGCGATTATCCGGGTCATGAAGATCTTTTTTGTACAGTTCTTCTGGAATATTACTTGGCCACAAAAAGAATGAAATAATTCCATTTGCAGCAATGTGGATGAACCTAAAGATTGTCATACTGAGTTAAGTAAGTCAGACACAGAAAAATAAATATCATGATATTTTTTATAAGTGGAATATTAGAAAAGGTATAAATGAACTTATTTATGGAACAAACATAGAGTCAAAGAAGTAGAAAACAAACATATGGTTACCAGTGGATGAGGGGGAGGGATAAATTGAGCAGTTGGTATTGATATATGCACACTATTATGTATAAAATAGATAACCCATAAGAACCTGCTGTAAAGCCCAGAGAACCCTATTCATATTCCATAGTGGGCTATATGGGAAAAGAATCTTAAAAAAAAAAAAAGAGTGGATATATTAATTGATTCAATGCAAGGAGACACAGAGACATGGATTTCATTCCTGGATCAGGAAGATCTCCTGGAGGAGGAAATGGCAACCCACTCCAGTATTCTTGCCTGGAGTATCCTATGGACCTAGGAGCCTGGCAGAACTAGAGGAGTCCTTAGGGTCACAAAGAGTCAAACATGACTGAGCATGCACATAGCTTATTCACTTTAATGTACATCTGAAACAAACACAACATTGTACATAAACTATACTCCAATAAAATTTTTAAAAAAGTATAAAGTGAGTAATACAATATCTTGTGCTAATTAAGTGCTCAAAATGATTGTTTGTTAGTGTTAATAGTTTAAATATAGTAATGCGGTAAGAGAAATGACATTATGACAACACTGCCTCATTCAGTAGTTTTAAAAATGATAAAAAGATGAAGACATAGTTATGCATATAAAAAACAAGAAAGAAAGAAGTTACATCAACATCTGATTTTGCTTCCAAAATAGGCTGTTCTTTCCTCTGTCATTTTTATAAATAATGACTGTAGCCACATACTCTAACTCTCTCATACATCAGGGAAACTTGCAGTTCAAAGAAAACTAGGAAATGGATAGTCAGGTATAGTATCCTTCATATAGCCCAAGAAGAAATGGAGACCTTAAGACACTGAATAATGTTCCTGATGATACATTTCCAGTTAGAGTGTTTTCCTAAATACCTAAGTCTGCTGTAGCTTATTGCTGCTATCTAAGCTTGTCTTGATAAGATTTTTCAACTTTCAAACTTTCAACTGCCATTAATTCAATAGTCTTAAAATCAACTGAGGATATCTTTGGCCTATGCTTTGATGAATACAGCATGCAGCATTTTCAAAGTGATTCTTCTCCTTGATTATGTTTTTGGAGATTATTTTGGATATATAACTCCATTCTCTCAAAGAGAGGGAGCTTGCATTATGCAGTTGACTGACAAGAAATGTTTTAAATTGCCTCATAACAAGCAATTTTAAAGGAGTATTTTGAATACAATGAGCTTTTCAATAAGGGTTTCGTGATATAGAATGAAAAGAGAAGCTGTAAATTGATTATATATAGCATAAAGACAAACCAGGTATGAAAAACATATCTGATGTTCTTGAAAGAATCATCTTATTTTAAAAATACTATTTTGTTAATGTTTTTAATATGAAAGTCACTCAAATATATGTAATTAAGTGATCTACATAAACAACCCTAAGGGGCACTATGTTAATATTTTTATTGTTGTTTCTTCCACCAGCTCCCACCACCAAACCTGTAATATGTATTTTCCCTGGATTTCTTAAGAAAACAAAGTATAGTTTAATGACTAGAGTCTTATAGGTAATAAATAGAAAAAAAAAAAAAAAAAAGGTTCTAGACGGAGATAATCTGAATTTATGCCCCCAGAATCGCCATTTTCTCTCTCTCTCTCTCTTTTTTTTTTTTGAGATTATAGGTTACAGTAAACCTATAACATTGTTTTGGGTATACTGTATAATAATTTGATATTTGTATATATTTAAAAATGATCACCACAATAAGTTACTGTTAACCAAGTCAGAAAGTGAAAAGTAAAACAGAAGTTGGGGGAGGGGGGGAGGAATTAATTTGCAACATTTCGTAGAGCTTGGGACATTTGGGTGACATAAAAAATGGAAAACTTAAAATTATCAGTGCAGCGTAAATTGTGACCATTAAAATTGAACAAAGGGAAGTCATGATCAGATTAGCATTTTAATTCCTGGGCACTTGGGAGAGACTAAACTGGCGGCAGAATTCAGGAGGCAGAGATGGTTGGCATCTTCCAGATGACTGAAGCAAGTGGCTTCAGTGTGGTAGTGGTGATGGAGATGGAGAAAAAAATTGGGAGTTATTAAGATGTCATTTAATATTAAAGTGTTATAGATGAAGACATTACAGTCACTGTTTCAGTAACAAAGGTAAACAAAAGGGACAGGAATGGCCTGTCTGCAAATTGCTCTTTAGAAGGCTGGGCAGGGATGGTATTATAAAAGAGGGAGAATCAATTAGTCAGAATATGTAGTTACACATGCAGATACCTCCCTTTAAACTAGCTTATACACATACACAAATAATATAACTCATTGGAAATGTACTGGAGTCTTTCACAAAACCAAAGGAAAAGCTATGGGAAACATGGTATCTCAAGATACTTCAAAGATTAGAACTGGAGATTCAGACACGGTCATCTCAACTTGATTCCTTCTTTATTTGCTCCTATTGAATTTTTTAAAAAAATATGATTAAAAGCATAGGTCCTGGAACTTCAGGTCCAGATATGCTTCCTTCCATGATTCAGTGGGGCGAGGAATTTTCCTCTCCCAGTTTGTAGGTGAACCAGCCTTGCTCATATGCCTGCTCTTTGAACACTTTCTGAAACTAAAGATAATTATAAATAGTGAGTGCTGTATGGGTTGAATGGCCCATACCTCTAGGGGGGTTGAGGAGCCTGTGGTCCAGAGGGAGTAAGTGCTAGACAGACAAAACAAAGATTGTCAAATGCAAGATTTGTGAAATAGAGATCATGAATTCTGATTGAGAAATACTGAGACTAAAGGAGTAGTGAGATAACTGAGTAGCATTGTTCAATGGCAGTGGAATCAAGAGCATGTAAATGTTGGCCTTGCACGCAGGGAAGAAACTGACATAAGATGTAGTCTCCTGGATGCACTGATAATATCCTTGATGATTTCTGTGTAGCAGACCGCTTGACAAAACTTTGCATTAAGGACCTGGATCCCTGTGTTAGGTGTTAAAAAGGGAATGAATGGAGGCAATTGAGGAAGAGTTAGAAGGCCATCAGGGTGTTTTTTTTAGCAGGCAGTATGCTGATTTAGCAAATTCGTTATCTTCAAAGCATCTCATTAAGAGTCCTATCCCCAAATGGAAAGGCCCATGCAGATAACTTCTGAAACCTGCTTGCAGGAAACCTGTGTTGTTTCCACATCCATGAAGCAAGGAACAGCAAACCTGTTCTTTGTAAGATGTTGTACTAAAGCAGTGCTAAATTTTGCTTGAAATTTGACAAGTTGTTCCACTTATTTTCAGGACCCTCAATTCATCATTTGTGACAGATATGTTTTACTCTTTATTTTATCCCTATTTTTTTTTTTTTAGTTGAGCTCTAGACCAGACTGTAAATTCACTGTCTCACACATTACTAAGAATGTTATTTCTACACAGTTTCTGCTCTTTCAGTGGTGTTGTTTGAATACTAGGGTCATAGGATTTTTAACTCTATCATTGAATTCTTTCATAAGATTCTGCTGTCTAGTCAAAACAAAAGATTTGAAAGCATAGCAGTATTGGACTAGAGGACTTGTTAACTAACTCTCTCTGTTCCATGAATAAAGTGTCTCCTTTTATGATAGATGTTGTGTGAGAAACATCCCATAAATATGTGAGAAAATTAATGACTTGCCCTGTATGAAAATCTTTGTGGTACTATTTCAGCCTGCCACCCAAATTCTAGCCAGTTTCCTATCGTAGACAAGTATCTTGGCACTCAGAACACAAGGAGAAGTTACTGTAGTGATCTTTGTATGTACTTGTATGTTTTCCATACGTCAGTCTGCGGAAGACTCTGGAGGCCAGCACACACTAGATCATCTTGAAAATGCAGCACATGTTTGAGGAAAGACTCTTGCATCACAATAATGGAACAGCAACACAAAGAAAGGAATGCAGGAGAGAGAGAGCCTCAACCAAAGAATTACTCAGACATAAGGAGAGAGAGAAAGAATGAGACCCATACCTTAAAAGAAACATGGGAAATTTAGAGTGAGCCCAGAATTTTTAAGCCTTTTGTAAAAGCAGTTATAGAGGACAGCTAACCAAAATCACAATAAATTAAATATCTTATTGATATCATTCTAAAACTATATGAAATGAATTGAATAATAGTAATTAGATTTCCTATACTGTTGTCTTTTCAAAATATTGTTTATTCAGTTTTCATGGATTCGTTTATAGGCTTTGTATGTTTTAGATGTAATGTTAAAAAGATAACAATAACATCCTAAAGAAAATGAAGGAGATGCTGATAGTTTCTGAAGCACCATTATTGGAAAACAACTAATTTCTTTCTAGGCATGCAAGAATATGGAAAACTCAACAGTAATTTTCCAAATGCTGACTGCAATCTAAAAAGTAAGACTTATTTTACCTAAACCGATACATATTCTTATTTATTTACAGACCTAAATATCTATCCCATGGTTAATACCACATATATAATTAACTTGAAAGTAATAAAAACGTATACTTGTGTGAAGGAGATACTATTTTATGACAGAAGAGTTCATTAAAGCCTTCCCATACTATGTGACTCTCTTTAATCCCATTAAAAAATTAAATCAATAAATCATGTTGTCATTCCCAATCATAATAATTATGTAACAAAAAGTCTTCTTTAAATTCTGAGAAAATTTATATTTTATGTCTTAATTCATACTGTTAAATTTTGTTCTTTACTAAGTTTGGTTTATAAATATATTTGTTTACTTAAATTGAAGATAACTTTTTGGTGTTAGATTTTTACCAAAAGAGAAAAGATTTAAAGAGGACAGTGCAGGATATTCCAAGGTTAAAATTATATTAAATTTCAAAGAGCTTGGTAATTTTAAAAAATTATAGTAAAACTTTTAGTATTTGAACATTGGTGTTTCAAGTTAAACATTTTTTAATTGAAGTATATTTGATTTATGTTGTGTTAGCAGAGCACATCAGTTTTATATACACACACATATATATATACATACTTTTAATAGCTATAAAAATGTATACTTTTCAGATTCTTTTCCCTTATAGATTATTACAAAATTCTGACTATAGTTCCTAGTGCTATATAGTCAGTCCTTCTTTGACTATTTTATATATAGTAGGATGTATATGTTAGTCCCAGATTCCTAATTTATCCCTCTCTTCCCTTTCTCCTTTGGTAACCATAAGTATGTTTTCTATGTCTGTGAATCTGTTTCTGTTTTGTAAATAAGTTCATTTGTATCTTTTTTTTTAATTCCACATAAAGTGATATATGATACTTGTCTTTCTCTGTGTGATCTACTTCACTTAGTATAATAATCTCCAGGTCCATCCATGTTGCTGCAAGTGGCGTGTTTTATGGTCAAGTAATATTCATTGCTTAGATATACATACCGCATCTCCTTTATCATTCATCTCTTGATGGACATTTAGATTATTTCCACATCTTAACTGTTTTAAATAGTCCCACTGTGAATACTGAGGTGCATGTATATTATTTTAACCCCTGTCCCATCCAGGCTGGCACCATAACACTAAGCAGAGTTCCACGTGCTATACTATAAGTTTTTGTTGGTTATTCATTTTAAATATAGCAGTGTATACATGACCTTCTGAAAGTCTTTAACTGTCCCTTTCTCCCAGTAACCATGAGTTCATTTTCTGAGTTCTTTCTGTTTTGTAAGTAAGTTCATCTGTATCATTTCATTTTAGATTCCAGATATAAGGGATGTCCTACGATATTTCTGCTTCTCTGTCTGACTTCCTTCACTCAGTATGACACTCTCTTGATCCACCCATGTTGCTGCAAATGGCTTTATTTCATTCCTTTTAATGGCTGAGTAATATTCCATTGTATATATGTGCCACATCTTCTTAATCCACTCCTCTGTCTATGGACATTTAGGTTGTTTCCATGTCTTGGCTGTTGTAAACAATGCTGCAAAGAATGTTGGCATGCATGTATCTTCCAGGACATGTTTTTTCTTGGATATACACCCGGAAGTGTAATTGAAGGGTCATATGTTAGCTTTATTTAGTTTTTTTAAAGGACCTACATATTGTTCTCCATAATGGGTATACCAATTTACATTCTCACTGACAGTTCAGGAGGGTTCCCGTCTCTGCAGCATTTGTTGTTTGCAGATTTTTTGATGATAGGCATTCTGACTGCCTTGAGGTGATTCTGGGTGAACTCCGGGAGTTGGTGATGGACAGGGAGGCCTGGCATGCTGCAATTCATGGGGTCGAAAAGAGTCAGACACAACTGAGTGACTGAACTGAACGAACTGAACTGAGGTGATTATTTCATTGTAGTTTTGGTTTGCAGCAAGGAGATCCAACCAGTCCATCCGAAAGGAGATCAGCCCTGGGTGTTCATTGGAAGGACTGATACTGAAGCTGAAACTACAATACTTTGGCCACCTAATCTGAACAGTTGACTCATTGGAAAAACTCTGATGCTGGGAGGGATTGAGGGCAGGAGGAGAAGGGGATGACAGAGGATGAGATGGCTCTGTGGCATCACTGACTCTATGGAGATGAGTTTGAGTGAACTCAGGGAGTTGGTGATGGACAGGGAGGCCTGGCATGCTGCGATTCATGGAGTCACAAATAGTTGGACATGACTGAGTGACTGAACTGAATAACTGGGAATGTTGTACATCTTTTCATGTGCCTATTGGCCACCTGTATGTCCTATTTAGAGAAATGTCTATTTAGGTCCTCTGCCCATTTATGGAGTGAGTTTTTTGTTTTGATGCTATTAATTATCATAAGCTGTTGGTAAACTTCGGAGACATCTCTCATCAGTCACATCATTTGAAAATATTTTCTCCCAATCTGCAGGTTGTTATTTCATTTTGTTCATTTATTTATTTTTTACCTAATTTAGTAAAGGTCCGTTTTCATTCCAATCCCAAAGAAAGGCAATGCCAAAGAATGATCAAATTATCACACAACTGCACTCATCTCACACGCTAGTAAAGTAATGCTCAAAATTTTCCACACCAGACTTCAGCAATTCATGAACCATGAACTTCCAGATGTTCAAGCTGGTTTTAGAAAAGGCAGAGAAACCAGAGATCAAATTGCCAACATGCGCTGGATCATGGAAAAAGCAAGAGAGTTCCAGAAAAACATCTATTTCTGCTTTATTGACTATGCCAGAGCCTTTGTGTGGATCACAGTAAACTGTGGAAAATTCTGAAAGAGATGGGAATACCAGACCACCTGATCTGCCTCTTGAGAAATCTGTATGCAGGTCAGGAAGCAACAGTTAGAACTGGACATGGAACAACAGACTGGTCCAAATAGGGAAAGGAGTACGTCAAGACTGTATATTGTCACCATACTTCTTTAATTTATATGTAGAGTACATCATGAGAAATGCTGGACTGGAAGAAGCAAAAGCTGGAATCAAGATTGCTGGGAGAAATATCAACAACCTCAGATATGCAGATAACACCACCCTTAGGGCAGAAAGTGAAGAGGAACTCAAAGGCCTCTTGATAAAAGTGAAAGAGGAGAGTGAAAAAGTTGGCTTAAAGCTCAACATTCAGAAAACGAAGATCATGGCATCCAGTCCCATCACTTCATGGGAAATAGATGGGGAAACAGTGGAAACAGTGTCAGACTTTATTTTTGGTGTCTCCAAAATCACTGCAGATGGTGACTACAGCCATGAAATTAAAAGACGCTTACTCCTTGGAAGAAAGTTATGACCAACCTAGATAGTATATTCAAAAGGAGAGACATTACTTTGCCAACAAAGGTGTATCTAGTCAAGGCTATGGTTTTTCCAGTGGTCATGAATGGATGTGAGAGTTGGACTGTGAAGAAAGGTGAGTGTCGAATTGATGCTTTTGAACTGTGGTGTTGGAGAAGACTCTTGAGAGTCCCTTGGACTGCAAGGAGATCCAACCAGTCCATTCTGAAGGAGATCAGCCCTGGGATTTCTTTGGAAGGAATGATGCTAAAGCTGAAACTCCAGTACTTTGGCCACCTCATGCAAAGAGTTGACTCATTGGAAAAGACTCTGATGCTGGGAGGGCTTGGGGGCAGGAGGAGAAGGGGACAAAAGAGGATGAGATGGCTGCATGGCATCACCAGCTCGATGGACATGAGTTTGAATGAACTCCTGGAGTTGGTGATGGACAGGGAGGCCTGGTGTGCTGTGATTCATGGGGTCGCAGAGAGTCGGACCCAACTCAGCATCTGAACTGAACTGAACTGAAGAGTAATTTATCTATTTTGCTGCTGCTGCTAAGTCGCTTCAGTCATGTCCAACTCTGTGCGACCCCATAGACTGCAGCCCACCAGGATCCCCCATCCTGAGATTCTCCAGGCAAGAACACTGGAGTGGGTTGCCTTTCCTTCTCCAATGCATGAAAGTGAAAAGTGAAAGTGAAGTCTCTCAGTTATATCCAACTCTTTGCAACCCCATGGACTGCAGCCCGCCAGGCTCTTCCTTCCACGGGATTCTCCAGGCAAGAACACTGGGGTGGGGTGAGGATAAATTACTTTACAGTATTGTGATTTTTTTCATACATGATCATGAATTGGCCACAGGTAAACATGTGTCCTCCCATCCTGACCCCCCTACCAACCTCCCTCACCAACCTCCTTCTGGTTCATCCCAGAGCACCATCATTGGGTGTCCTGCTTCATGCATCAAACTTGCACTGGCCATCTATTCTACAAATGGTAATGCACAAATTTCCATGCTCTCAAATCATCCTACCCTTGCCTTCTCCCCCTGAGTCGAAAAGTCTGTTCTTTACATCTGTGTCTCCTTTACATCCCCGCATGTAGGATCCTCATTGCCATCTTTCTAAATTCCATTTACATGTGGTAATATACATTATTTGTCTTTTTTTCCGAATTACTTCACTCTTTATAATAGGCTCCAGTTTCATCCACCTGATGAGAACTGACTCAAATGTTTGTTTTTATAGCTGAGTAGTATTCCGTTGTGTGTATGTACCACAACTTCCTTATTCATTCATCTGCCAGTGGACATCTAGGTTGCTCAATGTCCTAGCTGCTGTAAACAGTGCTTCAGTGAACATTGGTGTACATATGTCTCTTTGTTTAGTTTATTGTTTCCTTTGCTGTGCAAAATTTTTTCAGTTTAAGTAGCTCCCATTTGGTTATTTTTTCTTATATTTCCATTATCCTGGAAAATGGATTGAAAAAGATGTTTTTGTCATTTTTGTTAGAGTGTTCTGGCTATGTTTTTCTCTAATAGTTTTATAGTGTCCAATCTAACATTCAGGTATTTAATCCATGTTGAACTTATTTTTGTGTATGGAGTTAAGAAAGGATCTAATTTCATTTTTTTACATGTGGCTTACAGTTTTCCCAGCACCATTTGTTGAATAGACTGTCTTGCCAACATTGTGTAGTCTTGCCTCCTTTGTCATACATTAATTGACTGTAGGTAAATGCACTTATTTCCAGGTTTTCTGTCCTGTTCCATTTATTTATATTTCTATTTTTGTGCCAGTACCATACTGCTTTGATGACTATAGCTTTTTCATGTAATCTGAAGTCAGGAAGCCTGATTCCTCCAGGTCCATTTTTCTTCAAGATTGTTTTGAGTCTTTGTGTCACCATCCAAATTTTGAGATTTTTTTGTTGTAGCTCTGTGGAAAATGTCATTGGTAATTTTATAGGGATTGCATTGACTGAGTAGACTGCCTTGGCTTGGGCAGCCTGCCATTTTGACAATATTGAATCTTCCAATCCACAAACATGGTATATTTTTCAAACTATTTAAATCATCTTTGGTTTCTTACATCAGAATCTTATAGTTTTCAGAATATAGGTCTTTTGTCTCCTTCAGTAGGTTTATTCCTAGTAGGTTTATTTTTGATGCAGTGGTAAGTGTAATTGCTTCTTGAATTTGTCTTTCTGATCTTTCATTGTTAGTGTATAGAAATTCTGTGTATTAACTTTGCAACCTGCAACTTTAACGAATTCATTGAGATCTAGTAGTTTTCTAGTAGCATCTTTAGGATCTTTTATGTATAGTATCATGTCATCTGGAAACAGTGACAGTTTAACTTCTTTTTTTTTTAATCACAGTTTTATTTATTTACTTATTTTACTTTATAATATTGTATTGGTTTTGCCATACATTGACATGAATCCACCATGGGTGTACATGTGTTCCCCATCCTGAACCTCCCTCCCCATCCCATCCCTCTGGGTCATCCCAGTGCACCAGCCCTGAGCACCCTGTATCATGCATCAAATCTGGACTGGTGATTCATTTCACATAAGATAATTTACATGTTTCAATGCCATTCTCCCAAATCATCCCACCCTCACCCTCTCCCACAGAGTCCAAAAGACTGTTCTATACATCTGGTTTCTTTTGCTCTCTCACAGCGTTATCGTTACCATCTTTATAAATTCCATATATATGTGTTAGTATGCTGTATTGGTGTTTTTCTTTCTGGCTTACTTCACTCTGTATAGTAGGCTCCAGTTTCACCAATCTCATTAGATCTGATTCAAATGTATTCTTTTTGATGGCTGAATAATACTCCATTGTGTATATGTACCACTGCTTTCTTATCCATTTGTCTGCTTGATGGACATCTAGATTACTTCCATGTCCTGGCTATTATAAACAGTGCTGCGATGAACATTGGTGTACACGTGTTTCTTTCAATTCTGGTTTCCTCGGTGTGTATGCCCAGCAGTGGGGTTGCTGGGTCATATGGCAGTTCTATTTCCAGTTTTTTAAGGAATCTCCACACTGTTCTCCATAGTGGCTGTACTAGTTTGCATTCCCACCAACAGTGTAAGAGGGTTCCCTTTTCTCCACACCCTCTCCAGCATTTATTGCTTGTAGACTTTTGGATTGCAGCCATTCTGACTGGTGTGAAATGGTACCTCATTGTGGTCTTGATTTGCATTTCTCTGATAATGAGTGATGTTGAGCATCTTTTCATGTGTTTGTTAGCCATCCATATGTCTTCTTTGGATAAATGTCTATTTAGCTCTTTGGCCCATTTTTTGATTGGGTCATTTATTTTTCTAGAGTTGAGCTGCGGGAGTTGCTTGCATATTTTTATTCTTAGGCATTTTATTCTTTCTGATACAGAATAATGTATTCTAAATGTGTAAAAATGTTTTAAATGTAGGAAATACTGATCATCATACATTAAATTTGCCAAAAGCTTTACACTTTTCAAAGGATTGAGAGGCATTTTTCATTGTTCTTAGGAATGTCATTTATTTATAAATGTTCTTAGATCTGGCAGGAATAGATATTTTTCAGGTGAGGAAAGAGCTTGTATTAGTTATCTGACAAACCAAGATGCAGACAAGTTTTGCAATTCTGAATTATCATTTCCTTATATATGTTTATATAGCTTTTGTGGTTAAAAAACATTTTATCTGAATTATATTGCTAAAGATGCAATGTATTCTTTGTTATCCTGAACATTCTTATTTTTAAAAGATTGTAAGATATTTCCTGTCTCAAAAACATGGACATTTCCTCTGTTGTCTCCCTCCAAAATCTTTACTTTACTTTGTGGCCACATTCAAATTGGATAATAATTAGTTGTTTCCACAGTTTCTCTCTTACTAAAAGTAAGATATAAAAGACTGAAGCTACTGATGTCATTGGATATGTGATAAACAGGAAAATGCCACATATATTTAAAAAACAAACAAAACATTTGATAGTACTCAAACCCATGGTGACCTTGATATTACAACAATAGACATGGATTTAAAAACAGGTATCTTTGATGTCTCAGTGGTAAAGAATCTGCATGCCAATGCAGGAGACATGGGTTTGATTCCTGTATTTGGAAGATCTTCTGGAGAAAGAAATGGCAACCCACTCCAGTATCCTTGCCTGGGAAATCCAAGAGAGATGCCTGGCAGACTATAGTCCATGGGATCATAAAGAGTTGGACATGACTTAGTGACTAAGCAACATCAATTATAAATATAGTTATAAACTTAAATAAACAGACTGAGTTAATATATAGGTAATTTTAGCATAGAAACCATAGAGAAGGCAAATGAAAAATCTAGAACTTGGAGGGTACAACTGAAAAAGAAACCACTTGATAAGGATTAATGGAAGACAGAAGAAGGTATACTTGAAAATGTGTGCTTGGGTGCTAAGTCACTTCAGTAATTTCTGACTCTTTGCAGCACTGTGGATCAGACTGTAACCTTTCAGGCTCCCCTGTCAGTGGGATTTTCTGGGCAATAATGCTGGTGTGGGCTGCCATGACCTCCTTCAGGGGATTTTACCAACCCAGAGATCGAACCTGTATCTCTTGTCTCCTGCATTGGCAGGCGGATTCTTTACCCCTAGTGCCACCTGTTGAAAATAGGCCCATAGAAAATTATAAGTCTGTGTAAAACAAAGAGGAAAATAGTAACAATGACCAGAGTCTCGAACATGGGGCATGATATCATGTAAATTAACATAAATCATAGTCTCAGAGAGAAGAAAAAAATAGAAAAAATAAAGGCCGTATATTTTTTGAATTTTGAGAAGGGAATCAATTTCCAGATACAAAAACCTAGATGATAGCTAAGAATAAGAAAGAAAGAAAGAAACACACATACACACACTCAGGCACATTATATACAAATTATGATTTCAGTAGTGCAAGCGCTCAGTCGTGTCTGACTCTTTGCAACCCCATGGACTGTAGTCTGTGAGGCTCCTCTGTCTGTGAAATTCTCCAGGCAAGAATACCATACTGGAGTGAGTTGTTATCACCTTCTCCAATGGTTTCAGTTGGCTATTGTTATTGATATCTAGATGAGGTCATTATAGAACTGTATGACATAGAATGGTATTTAAAAGTCTATTATTGACCTAAGGTAAAGCCAACATGAGTTCAGTGGTAAAGTGTAAAATAAATGTTTCAGAAAGAGAGGAGAGATAGAAACAGACATATCAAACACCATTAATTTAAGAAGAAAGAAATGTTAAAATAAGGAATTAGGCCTTTAAAATCACCTCAAGGCTTGGAGGCACAGACCCAAGGAAAACCCAGTGGATGCCACAAAGCATCAGAGTTAACATATAGTGTAGACAGTGCTTTCCTGAAGTCGGATCTCAAGAGAATCCAGGTTATACTAATAGGGTAAAAATACTTAACAAATTAGTCAACTATTCCCTATGATAGGAAGCTAATCGCCACTGCAGTGTGTGGGCTTCTCTTTGTGGCAGCTTCTCTTGTGGAAAAGGGCTCTGGGGCAAGGGGGCCTCAGGAGTTGTGGCCACTGGGCTCTTGAGCACAGGCTCAATAGTTGTAGCACATGGGCTTACTTGTTCCACGGCATGTGGGATCTTCCTGATTCAGGGGTTGATCCTGTGTCTCCTCAACTGGCACGCAGACTCTTGAACACTGAGGCACCAGGAGAGCCACTAAGGCTCTGTGCTTAAATTTCCACCTCTACCCATCTCGTGGTTAGACTGATAATAAAATTGATACAAGACAGATTAACAGGAGGAAAAAAAAGTTTAATTTGTGTACCCAAAGTTCTCATGGAAATAAGACCTAAGTGGCCAGAGGAGGCAACTTTTATGTTTCTTCAACAAAGAGACAATAAATTTGAGAGAAATTGAAAAGACAAACAATTTTGGGTGCTCAGTTAGTAAGGAATTTAAGCAAAGTTTGGACTTGGGTTGAAAATTAGTAGAGAACTAATGAGGTTTGTTTATACAGGTCTCTCAGCTCTGCTTTCTGTCTCTCTGATGATGCCTTTCTACCTCCGATACAGGAAGGGCACCGGTCATGAGGGAGATATATTTTTTGCTTTCAGAGAGACAGAGAGCAGGTCAAATGTCCCTCTTTGATCAGTCACTTCTTAAGTAATTTTAATTCAAAATAATCAATATGTATTGAAGCATATTTTGAAGTGGCTGCCCTTGACCCAGTTTTCATAAAAACCGTATGAGATTTTCTTTTGTCCTGAGAGTATTTTTCTTATTTCCATTTTGCTGTTGGAAAACAGACAATTTAAAATTAATTCCATTAAATTTAGGGCCTTTTATCGATCATTTCTACAAGGTTGACATTAGGGACACATGAGGTATTAGCACCAGTATTATCACCACCAGTCTACCTATATCCTTTAATAATACTCCTTTATGACTTAGTGACTCAACAGCAACGACTGCTGCTTTTTACTGTAACTACTACAACAATCACTGTACTTACTATGTGCTAGGCATTGTGACACACACTTTATAACAATTTCAATAATTTAATCTTTATAAAAACAAAACCAATACAATATTGTAAAGTAATTAACCTCCAATTAAAATATATTAAAAAAAAACTCAGTGCATAAGTTCTATTGTTATTCTCATTTTATTATTCAAGACCTGACTAGGTAATTCCTCGATGTTCTGCAGATAATAAATGCTAGAGTCAGGGTTAAACCTCTATATAAATTCACCTGTATTTATTAATGAAGGGTCTCTGTGGTGATGAGAATGATGATAATGAAGATGAGGATGAACATTCTACAAGTTTTTTTTTTAACTGATGACAGAATTTTCCTGCTTCAATTACTGACCTTAAAGTTAAGAACCTAACAATTACACCCATCCAGTATGGAATTAATAGCTGAGATATTAATATTTAAAAATAAAGAGGTCCATACCATAACTTTTAAATACTTTTTGTCAAACTGCATTCAACGCTTATTTACTGCATATTATTCTAACAAACCGAATTATAAAATTTCTCTATACACATAATGGATTAAATTAGTACTTTGTATTGGAGAAATACATGGCTTCCCTGGTGACTCAGTGGTGAAGAATTTGCCTGCCAACACAGATTCACAGATTCAATCCCTGGGATGAGGGAACCCACTCCAGTATTTTTGGCTGGAAAATCCCATGGACAGAGGAGCCTGGCCGGCTATAGTAGATGGGGTTGCGGAGTCAGACACGGCTTAGCTACTAAACAACAACATTGAAGCAGTTATTGTAATGTCAATAGAAAAAGAAAATGGCAGTCTCACAGAAAGGAAATAAAATATAGTTGCCAAAATTTATAGTGCATCACAATGTATAAGCAAATACCTTTGATTAATTCAGCCACCAGTGAGGTCATCACAATAAACCAGTGAACATGCATAGTGTCCAAGGTGAGACTTCCCAGAATAGTCTAAAATATGTATACATTTTTAAAGAATACAACTCACATAAAACACTCAAAGATTTATCTTTCCATTGGCTAATTATTCTAACATTAAATCTTTTTTTTTTTTCTAACATTAAATCTTAACACAGTTTTAACACAGATAGCATGCTATATTGGGCAAAGAGTGAAAAACTGAGTCTCGGTCTACACTTTCATCTTTGCTGACAACTATTGCTATGTGCTCAGGGTTTGTGCTCAGTTGCTCAGTCAAAGGGTCTTTTGTGACCTTTTGGGCTATAGCTCACCAGGCTCATCTGTTCATGGAATTTTTCAGCAAGAATACTATAGTGGTTTGCCATTTCCTACTCCAGGGGATCTTCTCAACTCAGGGATTGAACCATTCTTTACCACTGTGCCACCCGCGAAGCCCCAGCTATTACTATAACTTTAGACATAGATACTTTAGTAATCTTGGGCATAGATTCAACTCACTTTAAAACATCTTCTGTCTCTGATACTTTATATTTCTATTATATTTTTAGAAAATGCATAGAGATAGACTTTATTTAAAGCTTGTTAGATAAATTAAGAATCTATGTTTAACATAATGGCCATACTCTAATGTATTATTATTGTGGATACAATAAAATAATCTGATGTATTTCCAATTATTCATCCATAAAAATTTATAGATATAGCAGATGACATTTTAGGAATCACTTCAGAAGAGGGGGTTAAAATTATATTTCTTCAACCTTAATGTCTTTTAACATTATGCCTTAATCTCAAGGTTGTTGTGATTACCTACCTATTTATCTATTTATTTACTTATTTATCTGCTGTTTTCTTTGTAAACATGGGCCTGTTGCATAGCCTCCATACTCATTTATAGAAAAGATTAAAACTATAAATCATCACAACTCATAAGCTGCCTACTTAGAGCTGAACAGCCAGCACAGCGCCAGAACTGATGGAGATTTATGAATCTCAGACAGCTGCTCTCACCCAACTTCAAGAAGATAAAGGGAAAGGAAAGATATCAAATTAATTTGGTGTCCATAGATAACACTTATGTAAACAGATGGGATCAGCTACCTGGAGGGCAAAACCTCTAGGAAAAGGAGGATACATGAAGAGAGTGTGTATTGACCCTTGTCTGTTCTGCATGTTGAAATCCCAGCTCTGTATGAGACCTAATTGAAGACACTTGCTTTTTTTGAGTTTTATCCGACCAGGTCCCTGGTGGTTCAGTGGTAAAGGATGCCTGCCAGTGCAGGAGACCTAGTTTTGATCCCTAGGTCTGGAAGATCCCCTGGAGAAGGAAATGGCAACCCATTCTAGTATTTTTGCCTAGAAATTCCACCGAGGCTGACGGGCTACATTCCATGGAGTCGCAAAAGAGTCAGACGTGACTTAAAAACTAAACAAAACCAGCCAATAATAATTTTCTATTCTTCTAATCTCTAGTAGATATTATGCCTTATACCATACCCAGGCATATATAACTGCTGTTTCAGTCAGGTCATACCTTTTGGTGCTTAAATAAAATTTCAAGCCTTTTAGAAAGAATTAGGAGTTTTACTTTATTCACCTAGCACACAGTGTCTAGTTGTTCCAAACATTTTTTAGCCTTGCTGAGTCTTGCAGAGTTGAGATGACTTTTGAAAACAAGTCACTCAATGGTTTTCTATTGCATAGAAAAGTAATTTAGATTTTTTTCCCTTAAGTATTTTTTCTCTAAAAAATCCCTTAGAAAACATTGATTATATGAAGTAGATAAAATTATACTAAAATAAATAAACTTGAAGTTTAAAAACACTGAATGCCTACATTTGTATTCATGCAATTTTTAAGGAGACAGAAAAGAGAGATGGTCTTCATCAGCAGTTGATCAGAGCTTCTTAAGTTTATGTGAAACAAAGAATTTAGCTCAAGGTAGGGAAGGTAAAAGAAAAATAACAAGTTGATTTAAGTGGAAAATGAAGTAACAAGTTAGTGCTAAGTCATAGAATAGGCATAAAATATGAGCTATACTATTTACCACATTTGTTACATTTATTACCAAATATGTCATGTGTTTGTTTACCTATGTGCTTATACAAATATGTATCTTTTAATTTAAGGTGGTAAAAAACAAAACAAATTGGAAACAGAAGAATTGTTATCATTTTATAATAGATATTGGGAAAGAAAATACAAGACCTATTAATCATTGTAGAATAAATATCATAATTTAATAATTTTGCTTCAACTTGATAAACCAGCTTTGTCCTAGTGGGTTAGAAATATTCTGCAGTTTTCAATATTGTTAACAATGGAAAACAAATGTATGACAAAGTATTTGAGAAAGCAAAATATTTCTTAAGGTCTTGGATACATATATGAGATGAGATATTTTAGAGGAAAATTTATGATATCTGGTCATGATGACCAGATGATGAACAAAAAAAAAGGTAGCAAAATAATCTGCTGTTATTTCTAAGGGCGCATGAAATTGGCTTCCATATTGAAAGTGACAATTAAAAGCAGTTAGAGTTTTAGTAAAGACATGATGAGGAAAACAAATGTCCTTCCCCAGGCCAGAGTAAGAGCATGCCACAGACTCCTACCCTAAGTGATACGCTTTCTCAGGTGTAAAAATGAAGTACGATATAAACCTTCATGGAAGACTCTTGGCATAACATGGATGTAAAATGTGGCACTGTAAAATGTTAATCCATATTACAGAATTTAGCTCACATCATAGTCACAGGATTGTTCAATAGTGTGTCCTAGTATAATGTAATAAGCACAATCAATCAACTACGTCGCATTCTTGCCAAAATGTTTATCTTGAGTCTGTTCAGAAGGAAACAACGGACAGATCCAGAATTTGCCAAGATAACTACAGTAACATGACATAAGCCAAGATCAGCAATATGATTGATTTAAAAGGCTGAGTTCATTAGAACTTAGAGACATAATAACTCAATGCAAATGGGCACACACTGATTCGATTCTAGATTGTTTTAAAGGGCTATGAAAGATATCTTTGAGAGAATGGCAAAGTAAGCTTTCAAAAATGGATTTCATTTAAATAGTTAATTTAAAGTTAATATCAAATTGTTAATTTTCTTAGGTCTGGTTATGATAGTGTGGCTATGTAGGAGAATGCTTTTATTGTTAAAATATGTGTTTTGAAGTATTTAGTGATGAAGTGTTATGAAATTTGAAATTCTGAATGGTTTAGAGCAAAAAATGAGAGAGGAGAGGGGAGGGAAGACAGAATGAATACAGAAAGGATGAGTGGGGAAACAGATAACACATGTGAAAGTGTAGAATTATGCTCATTGGTAAATCTAAGCAAATGTGTATATTGATCATTTAAATTTCCTTTCTATATTCTTCTACATTTGAAGATTTGCCAAATTAAATGAGATTAGATATTTTAGAGGAAAATTTATCACATCTGGTCATCCTGATTTAAAAAAAAATAAAATAATCTGTGTAAATGTGATATGAAAGTTTGTGAAATTACTGTTTTCCTAATCAGTGAGTGTGGAGAAGGCAATGGCACCCCACTCCAGTACTCTTGCCTGGAAAATCCCATGGACGGAGGAGCCTGGTAGGCTGCAGTCCATGGGGTCGCTAAGAGTCAGACATGACTGAACGACTTCACTTTCTCTTTTCACCTTCATGCATTGAAGAAGGAAATGGCAACCCACTCCAGTGTTCTTGCCTGGAAAATCCCAGGGACAGGGGAGCCTGGTGGGCTGCTGTCTATGGGGTCGCACAGAGTCGGACACGACTGAAGCTACTTAGCAGCAGCAGCAGCAATCAATGAATGATTGTTTTATTTATAAGTGAATTTCTCAGTTCAGTAGTGTTAAATATGCCTCTTTTTTTTTAAGGGCAAGAATGGGTGGAGTAGAGGAACTTGGATTTAAATAGCTCCGTGGTGGCTTTAATAATGAAAGTTAATATTTACTATGTACTTATTATGTGCCTATAATAAGGGTTTTTGTATAGATTTGGTACCAAGAATGGCTCTTGAGAAACAGAATTTTAGCATGAGTCTCCTAAATTTGTTCTAGGGGCTATGGAATTGAATCTCAAACGTGACTTGATGTAAAGATGCCAGTGATTCTATTTCCAGTAGTCAGGAGAACATGGGTAGTCTAGAGAGTGATCTGGCGGTAGAGCCATTGAAAATATCACCATCACTTACTCCTGATCAACCACTTACAAGCTGCAAATAGTCGAGTAATTGTAAATATATTTTTGAACATTTTGTCAAACTGATGAAGATAATGAGATTGGATGTGGCTGGTAAAATCGCTGGACAGTGTGGCAAAGGAAAGGAGGAAATCAGAGATTTGACTTCCTAGCTCAAACTGCACGAGTGACCTATAGTCTTCTGTATGTCCAGAAGGAGAACCTGTTCTTGTAGCCAAAGAGCCAAGATTGCTGAAAATCAAGCTGAGAATCTCATCCTGTCAGTGGCTGAATATCAGTGCAACTACAACTCCCAGCCTTTCAGGGTGTCTACTGTAAAGTTAGGCCATTGACAGGAAGTAACAGGATCCTGAAAGTTGTAATGAGATGTGTGGAAAGACCCTAATGAAGCTGGGGACACTGATCCTCTGATTTCTGCAGTCTCTTTTTGCGAATGAAAGCAGCCTCTCCACCTCATGTGGAAGTCTGATTCTATTTCTCTGAGGAGCCCTGGCTGATACAGTTTCAAAACTTTTTATTGAATTCAATGGAATACTTTTCTTAACTTCTGTAGAAATGATGAAATAGGTTTCCACATGTAACTCAGATGTTAGGTAGGTTTCCTTGACTTGGGGAAATGTGGTTAAAATTGACCAGTGACCCAACTCTGTGCTTTCAAGGTTTACTTCTCTTTATTTCTGTCTCCCTCCTTGCTTCAGTTTTTTTCTCACAGCATCTTAATTTGGATCTGTGGCAACCCAAATGCAAAATTCAGTACATTTGCTTTTTTGTAAGAAATTTTACTATTACTTAGTAATTAAAGATTTAAGGTTACAGAGAAATGAAACAGATTTTCTAACACATCTACCATCTTGTGTGCTTTCCTTATGTTCCTTTCGATTTATTTCTTATTCTGTTCTGCCCCAGTTGGTCCTAGGGACTACACAAATAAAAATCTCCTTCATGAATAAAGATTGCATCTTTTCTCTTTAGAAACCTTGGCATGAATATCTTTCCAGGCACCAGAGGAATCACGTTCCAGTCAAAGCATCTTTTAACAAAAGCAGTTGTTGCTGTTGTTCAGTTGCTAAGTCATATCTGGCTCATTGTGACCTCAAGGACTGCAACAAGCCAGGCTTCTCTGTCCTCCACTATCTCACAGAGTTTGCTCAAATTTTGTCCATTGAGTCAGTAAGGCTAGCTAAGCATCTCATCCTCTGCCACCCCCATCTTCTTCTACCTTCAATCTTCCCAGCATCAGGATCTTTTCCAACGATTTAGCCCTTCATAGCAGGTGGACAAAGTATTCGAGCTTCAGCATCAGTCCTTCTAATGAATATTCAAGGTTGATTTCCTTTAAAATAGACTGGTTTTATCTCCTTTCTGTCCTAGGGTCTCTCAAGAATCTTCTCCAGCACCACAATTTGAAAGCATTAATTCTTTGGCATTCAGCATTCTTTATGATCCAACTCTCACATCTGTACATGACTACTGGAAAAATCATAGCTTTGACTAGAAGGACCTTTGTCAGCAAAGTGATGTCCTGTTTTTTAAAGCACTTTTTGGTTTGTTAGGTTTTAGTTGGTGATGGATAGGGAGGCCTGGCGTGGTGCGGTTCATGGGGTCACAGGGAGTCGGACATAACTGAGCGACTAAACTGATTTAGGTTTGTTATAGCTTTCCTACCAAGAAACAAGAGTCTTTTAATTTTGTGGCTACAGCCACCATCTGCAGTAATTTTGGAGCCCAAGAAAAGAAAATCTGTCACTGCTTCCACTTTTTCTCCACCTATTTGCCATGAAGTGATGGGACTGGATGCCATGATTTTAATTTTAATGGTGAGTTTTAAGCCAGCTTTTTCATTCTTCTCTTTCACCCTCATCAAAAGGCTTTTTAGTTCCTCTCCGCTTTCTGCCATTAGAGTGGTATCATCTGCATTGTTGTTCAGTCACCCAGTCGTATCTGACTCTTTGTGACCCCATGGACTGCAGCATCACAGGCCTCCCTGTCCCTCACCAGCTCCTGAATTTTGCCCAAGATCATGTCCATTGTATCAGTGATGCCGTCCTGCCATCTCATCCTCTGATGCCCTCTTTTCCTTCTGCCCTCAATCTTTCCCAGCATCAGGGACTTTTCCAATGAGTCAGCAGTTTGCATCAGATGACCAAAATACTGGAGTTTCAGCTTCAGCATCAGTCCTCCCAATAAGTATTCCGGCTTGGTTTCTCCCTTAAGATTGACTGGTTTGATCTCCTTGCTATCCAAGGGACTCAGGAGTCTTCTCCAGCGCCACAGTTCAAAGGCATCAATTTTTCTGCACTCTACCTTCTTTACAGTCTGGCTCTCACAGTGGTACATGACCACTGGAAAGACCATAGCCTTGACCATACGGACCTTTGTTGGCAGAGTAATGTCTCTGCTTTCAACACACTGACTAGGTTTGTCATAGCTTTCCTGCCAAGAAGCAAATGTCTTCTGATTTCATGGCTACAGTCACCATCCACAGGGATTTTAGAGCCCAAGAAAAGGAAATCTGTTACTACTTTCACTTTCCCCTCCTCCATTTGCCATGAAGAAATGTGACCAGATTCCATGATCTTAGTGTTTTTTAATATTTAGTTTTAAGCCAGCTCTTTCACTCTCCTCCTTCACCGTCATCAAGAGGCTCTTTAGTTGATCTTAAATTTCTGCCATTAGAGTGGTATCATCCACATATCTGAGGTTGTTGATGTTTCTCCTGCCTATCTTGATTCCAGCTTGTAACTCATCCAGCCCAGCATTTCTCATGATGTGCTCAGTGTATAAATTAAAAAAGCAGGGTGACAGCAGACAGCTCTGTTTTACCCCTTTCTCAATCTTGAACCAGTCAGTTGTTCCATACAGGGTTCTAACTGTTGCTTCTTGACACACGTACAGGTTTCTCAGGAGACAGGTAAGATGGCCTGGTATTCCTATCTCTTTAAGAGCTTTCCAAAGTTTATTATCATCCACACAGTCAAAGGTTTTGGTGTAGTCAATGAAACAGAAGTAGATGTTTTTTCTGAAATTTCCTTGCTTTCTCTATCATCCAGCAAATGTTGGCAATTTGATCTCTGGTTTCTTTTCTTTTTTAAAACCAACCTTGACATCTAGAAGTTCTTGGTTCACATATTGCTGAAGCCTAGCATGCCAGATTATAAGCATGACCTTACTAGCGTGGGATACAGTGCAATTATCCAATGGTCAGCACAATCTTTGGTACTACCCTTCTTGGGAATTGGGATGAGTATTGACCTCTTCCAGTCCTGTGGCCATGCTGGGTCTTCCAATTTGCTGACAGATTGAATGCAACACCTTGATGGCATCATCCTTTAGGGTTTTGAATAGTTGGAATTCTGTACTGGAATTCTGTCGCATTCCCTAGCTTTTGTAACCAAGTGCTTCCTAAGGCCCACTTGACTTTGCTTTCCAGAATATCTGGCTCTGGGTGGCTGACCACACCATCGCAGTAATCTCGTTCGTTCATTTAGATCTTTTTGGTACAGTTCTGTGTATTCCTCCCATCTCTTTTTGATCTCTTCAGCTTCTATGAGGTCTCTACCATTTCTGTCCTTTATTGTGCCCATCTTTGGGCAAAATATTTTCTTGATGTTTCCAATTTTCATGAAGAGCTCTCTAGTCTTTCCCCTTCTGTTGTTTTCTTCTAGTTTTATACACTATTCATTGAAGAAAGCCTTCTTGTCTCTCATCTGCATATCTGAGGTTATTGATATTTCTCCCAGCAATCTTGATTCCAGCTTGTGCTTCTTGCAGCCTGGCATTTCACATGATGTACTCTGCATAGAAGTTGAATAAACAAGGGGACAATATATAGCCTTGTCATATTCCTTTCCCAAGTGTGAACAAATTAGTTGTTCCATGTCTGGTTCTCCTTCTCCCTGAAAAGAATTCTGCTACCAGGGATTAAAGTATCATAATGGTAATGCCAGTTCATAGCTTATTTTTGATGTATTAATATGAACTGTTGTGTTAATAGATAGTCTAAAACTTACCATTCATTCTTTGCTGTAATAAGCTCTTTTCCCCTATTAATGTTTCAGCTTAGAGCTGAAGTATATTCAGTGATTTTGATTGAAGATATTTGATGTTGATTGGCTGGAGCATTTACCCATTTATGTTTAAAGTTATTATTATTATGCATGTTCCTGTTGCAGGTTCTTAATTGTTTTGGGTTTGTTTTTTGTAGGTCTTTTTTCTTCCCTTCCTCTTCTGTTGTCTTTTCTTGTGCTTCCCGCCTGATATGATTCCCAAATGATATAGAGAAGCTCCGATATCATTGCCATAAAACTGGTTTGGTGGTGCCGAATTCTCCTAGCTTTAGCTTGTCTGTAAAACTTTTCATTTCTCTGTTGAATCTGAATGAGAGCCTTGCTCTATTGAGTATTCTTGGTTGTAGTGTTTTTTCCCTTTCATCACTTGAAATGTATTGTGCCACTCCCTTCTGGCTTGCAGAGTTTCTGCTGAAAACTCAGTGGATAACCTTATGGGTATTCCCTGTGTATTATTTCTTGCTTTTCCCTTGTTGCTTTCAATATTTTTTTCTTTGTATTTAATTTTTGTTTGATTAATGTGTGCCTTGGTATGTTTCTCTTTGGGTTTATCCTGTATGGAACTCTATGTGCTTCCTGGACCTGGGTCACTATTTACTTTTCCATGTTAGGGAAGCTTTTGACTATAATCTCTTCAAATATTTTCTCAGACCCTTTCTCTTTTTCTTCTTCTGGAACCCCTCTAATGTTGATTGTTGGAGTTTAATATTGTTCCAGAAGCCTCTGAAACTGCCATCATTTCTCTTCATCCTTTCTTCTTTATTCTGTTCTGCAGCAGGGTTTTCCACCATCAGATCTTCCACTCACTTTCCATTCTTCTGCCTCAGTTATTCTGCTATTAATTCCTTCTGGTGTATTTTTCATTTGTTGCTCATCATTGTTTATTTATTAGCTCTTCTAGGTCCTTGTTAAACATTTCTTGTAACTTCTCAACTGACTGGGGCACATGTGCTCACTCTGTGGGGAGGGCAGTAAGGAGGCAGGGACTGGGGCAGGAGTGCTTGGGAGAGCCCCTCCTCGAGCCTGCAGAGGCAGGGGCTGGAGCGTGGAGAGAGGTTGTGGCTGTGACCTCACCCTTTGAGCATCTCTCAACAATGCTGACTCACTGCTATGGCGATCCAGGCTTCTTTGAGGAGCATTCCTCACTCCCATACCCTCAGGCCATCTCTGCACAGCCAACAGCAGTCCTCTCCCTAGGCTCACTCTCCTAACCCCCTGTTCTGGCACCCAGCCCCTGCCAGCACTGATGACCCCCACCTCAGGCTTGGGCACGCAGGGCTATGTCATGCACTGTCTCTGTAAGTCTCGCTCTGTCCTGCCTGCCACAGACTGTTTGCTGCACTTTCCTCTGAGAGCCCCTGAAGCTCCCCTTCTATCTCAGCTGATCTCCCTGCCAGTGAGGGGGCCTCCCAGATGCTATAACCTCATCTCTTTTTCAGTCCCCCAGCAGGGGTGAGAGTCCTATCCAATTTCCTCTTTTCTTTTTCTTCCCTTTCTCTTATTTGCCATACCCAATTACACAAGGATCTTTTCTTGTCCTGGATATTTTTCTTGTCCTGAGCTCCTCTGCTACTGTTCAGTAGGTGCTCTGTGCAAATTCTTCCATTTCTTGACGTATTCTTGATGTACCTGTGGGGAGAGGTGAGCTCCAGGCCCTCATATTGTGTTATCTTGACCCCAACCAAGTAATTCTAGTCTATATTTCTATTTGCTCTACCGTCCTATTTGTTATTCGGTTTTGCTTTACTTTTTTCTTATGGTTCTTTTACTAGTGTCTTACAGTGTATACTTTTTTTTTTAGTACTTACTTTTTATTAATGGAGGTGTTTGGGGCTAAACATTTTCTTCTCAGAATAGCTCTTTCTGCATCCTGAGGGTTTTTATATTAAGCACTCTAATTTTTGTTTTGTTTTTACATGGCACATAACATTCTCTTTGAACCAAGCTTTAGAGTAGTTATCTTATTTTTCTCCACTTTTTACAATGTGTTTCTTATTTTATTGAACAATGATAGTAGAAACCCCCCACACTTTGTAGATAACTTAGTTCCTTTTGCATGAGTTCAGGGATAGTCTACAGATACACTAAATGTATATTTCTATTCCTTTTTCATTTCTGGAAATAGGCCAGTGGTTGCAATCTGCAAAATGAGGTATTTCCTCAACAGATGTGAATGTCCTTTTCCATGACAGACTGGGATGTCTCACAAATGGAAGTGGAATGGTGTCTAGGGTCCTGTGATTGCTGTGCAGGTGCAGTAAAGGTACCAGGTTGTGCTGCAGCAGCTCCCCTGTCTTTGTTCTCCAGGCTCCTTGCATCCTCTTTCCTTCGAGGCCACAGAGACTCAGTGTGTTCATTCAGCAGTTTCTTTTCTTTAGAGAGTCAGGACAAACTGGCATAGTCAGGCAAGTTTGATGAATTTTAATCCTAGAAGCTTTCAGAAAATTTTAAAGTACAGTTTTATTGCCATGGTGTTAATTTTCTATCTCTTGCCTGGTCCTAGATCATTTGTTTTTACCAAGACCCCAGCAAAGCTTCATTTTATGTCCACATACTCTGTATATCTGCCAAGAACACCTTTACAAATGGAAGCAAATAATTTGAGATTGGGTTGAAAGGTAGCAAAGACATTAAATGTATCTGTTTTTCTTTTGTTTCTATTTCATTGATAATTTTTAGAGTCAAGATTAAGATCTTTATAATGTTCATACTATTTTTCCTTTGACAAATTTTCTTTTACCTTTTTCTTATTGTTGTCCAGTCACTCAGTCTTGTCCAGCTCTTTGCAACCCCATGGACTGCAGGATGCCAGGCTTCCCTGTCCTTCACTATCTCCCAGAATTTGCTCAAACTCATGTCCATTGAGTTGGTGATGCCATCCAAACATCTCATCCTCTGTTGCTCTCTTCTCCTCTTGCCCTCAATTTTTCACAGCATCAGGGTCTCTTCCAGGGTTGGCTCTTTGCATCAGGTGGCCAAATTATTGGAGCTTCAGCTTCAGCATTAGTCCTTCCAGTGAATATTCAGGGTTGATTTCCATTAGGATTGACTGGTTTGATTTCCTTGCAGTCCAAGGGACTCTCAAGAGTCTTCTCCAGTACCACAGTTCAAAACCATCAATTTTTCAGCACTCAGTCTTCATTGTGGTCCAACTCTCACATTTGTACATGCAACTGAAAAAACTGTAGCTTTGACTATATGGACCTTTTTTGACAGAATGGTGTCTCTGTTTTTTAATATGCTGTATAGGTTTGTTATACCTTTTCTTCCAAGGATCAAACATCTTTTAATTTATGGCTACAGTCACCACCTGCAGTGATTTTGGAGCCCAAGAAAATGAAGTCTGTCACTGTTTTCGTTGTTTCCTCATATATTTGCCATGAAGAGATGGGACTGAATGCCATGATCTTCATTTTTTGAATGTTGAGTTTTAAGCCAGCTTTTTCACTCTCCTCTTTCACCTTCATTAGGAGGCTCTTTAGTTCCTTTTTGCTTTCTGCCATTAGAGTGATGTCATCTGCATATCTCAGATTATTGATATTTCTCCTGGCAATCTTTATTCCGGCTTGAGTTTCATCCAGCCTAGCATTTTGTCTAATGTACTCTGCATCTAAGTTAAATAAACAGGATAACAATATATAGCCTTGTCATACTCCTTTCCCAATTTGGAGCCAGTCTGTTTTTCCATGTCTGGTTCTAACTATTACTTCTTGACCTGCATCCAGGTTTCTCAGGAGGCAAGTCAAGTGGTCTGGTAATCCCATCTCTTTAAGAATGTTCCACAGTTTGTTGTGATCCACACCCTCAAAGGCTTTAGTCAGTGAAGAAGTAGGTGTCTTTCTGGAATTTTTGTGCTTTTTGTATGATCCAACAGATGTTGGCAATTTGATTTCTGGTTCCTTTGCCTTTTCTAAATCCAGCTTGTACATCTAGAATTTCTTGGTTCACATACTGTTGAAGTCTGTTTTGAAGGACTATGAACATTACCTTCCTAGCATGTGAAATGAGTGCAAATGCAAGGTAGTTTGAACATTCTTTGCCATTTCCATTCTTTGAGATTGGGATGAAAACTAACCTTTTCCCGTCCTGTGGCCACTGCTGAGTTTTCCAGATTTCCTGGCATATTAAGTACAGCACTTTAACAGCATCATCTTTTAGGATTTGAACTAGCTCAGCTGTAGTTCCACCTGGGCTACCCAGGTGGCGCTAGTGGTAAAGAACCCACCTGCCAATGCAGGAGACAAGAGAGGTGGGTTCATTCCTGGGTTGGGAAGTTCCCCTGGATAAGGGCATGGCAACCCATTCTAATATGCTTCCTGGAGAATTCCATGGACAGAGGAGGCTGGTAGGCTACAATTCATAGGGTCTCAAGGAGTTGGACATGACTGATATGACTTGGCATTTAAGGAATTCCATCACCTCCACTAGCTTTGTTCGTAATGCTTCCTAAGGGCCACCTGACTTCACATTCCAGAAAGTCTTGCTCCAGGGGAGTGATCATGACATTGTGCTTTTCCAGGTCATTAAGACCTTTTGTACAGTTCTTCTGTGTATTCATGCCACCTCTTCTTAACATCACCTGCTTCTGTTAGGTCCATACCATTTCTGTCCTTTATTGTGCCTATCTTTGCATGGAATGTTCCCTCATTATCTCTAATTTTCTTGAAGAGATCACTAGTGTTTCCCATTCTGTTATTTTCCTCTATTTCTGTGCATTGTTCACTTAATAATGCTTTCTTATCTCTTCTTGCTATGCTTTGGAACTCTGCATTTGGATGGGTATATTTTCCTTTACTCCTTTGCCTTTCACAACTTTTACTGAATTACCTAATACTTTAAATTTTCTCTAGGGCACCTTTGTTTTAAAGAAAATTGTTTGGAGCATTAGTTTACTTCTTTATTTTTCAATAAAAAATAAAAACCTATTATCAAATAATTGGCATAATCTGTTACAATATATTGTTCATTTTTAATACTAGTTTCTTTATAGTAATTTTGTGTGTTGTTTTAAATTTTAATTTAGATATATTTTAATATAAACATTGCTAATAATTCCTAGTTTTATAGTCAAATATAGTTTTCACATTTTAGAATTTGTGGGTCCTTTTGGCTAGTTAGGGATAAAAATGAAAGTGTTAGTTGCTCAGTCCTGACTCTTTGTGACTCCATGGAATATAGCCCTCCAGCCTCCTCCGTCTGTGAATTTCTCTAGGTAAGAATACTAGAGTGGGAAGCCATTCCCTTCTGCAGGGATCTTCCTGACCCAGGATCTAACCCAGGTCTCCTGCTTTGCAGTCAGATTCTTTACCATCTGCACCACCAGGGAAGCCCAACTAGGACAATATTTCCCCCAAATATTGCCTGTCTATTTAAAATGAGGTGATAACCCCTGTAAAAGCTTTGACTCATTCATATTTTCACTGTGTGCATGCATGAATGTGCTTAGTCACTCAGTTGTATTTGACTCTGCAATCATATGGACTGTAGCCTGCCAGGCTCCTGTGTCAATGGGATTCTCCAGGCAAGAATACTGGAGTGGGTTGCCACTTCCTCCTCTAGGGGATCTCCTGACCTAGGGATAGAACCCAGGTCTCATGTGCCTCCTGTATTGCAGGCAGATTCTTTAATGGCTGCATCTTCAGGGAAGCCAATTAATGCATGTTAATTTAAATATTACTATACTTATACAATATGATAACTATCTGTATGTTTATTTTGGGCTTCCCTGGTGACACAGATGGTAAAGAATCCACCTGCAATGTGAGAGACGTGGGTTCAATCCCTGGGTTGGGAAGACCCCCTAGAAGAGGGCATGGCAACCCACCGCAGGATTCTTGCCTAGAGAATCCCCATGGACAGAGGAGCCTGGCAGGCTACAGTCCATGTGATAGCGAAGATTCAGACACTACTGAGCAATAAGCACACAGCATGTGTTTATCAGTATAATTTTCCCCTATGAATTTATTGCTTTATTTCTTAACTTTTATTTTGTATACTTTGATATTGCATATTTAATGTACAAGGATTTAATGCCATTTAGTTTGCACTATTGAGTGCCAATTTTAGAATTATAAAATCCTATTTATCTTAGCTAATGCTCTTTGCCTTAAATATTTCCTTGTTTGCTGCTAGCATTTCCATGCTCAATTGCTTTCTTTTGTCCATGCATGATAAACTTTATGCATCCTTTTACTTGAAATCTTTGTATGTCATTTTCTGTAGGCTTTAAAATTTGATTTAGTTTTGTTATTCTTCCTGAAAACATTTCCTTCCTAATAACAAAATAGTTTAAGGCAATTTCCTTTACTGTTTTCACTGTTATATGTAGCCTTAATTCTGTCAGTTTGTTTTATGTTCTCGTTTTGTTTTTTAATATTTTTTTTTGTCTTTGCTTCTTGTAATTTGTCATGTAGAATCTATATTTGCTTTTTACTTTCCATAGTGATGTGAAAGGTAATTATCATTTTTAATTCCACTAGTGAGTTTTTATACTTTTCAAAATAACATTTGACTTATTTTATAACATAAAATTCAAGACTAACATCACACTTAAAAAGCTACAAGTCCAACCTTTTGCAAAATTAATTCCTGTTTATAGAATATTCTTTCTTGTTAGCATTGGAGGGGAGGAGGAGATTTTCCTCTGTCCTTTTAAATTCTTTTGGTCATCTAAGAATTAAATTTATGTGAGACAGATTAACAGGAGAAACTCAAAGTTTGATAACAGAGTATGTATGGGAGAAACTCAGGAAAATTGAGTAAGCAAAATGGCTGAAGTTCTTACTTTCAGTACTATCTTCAGTACTAAAGAAACAGATGATATTTGGAAGCAGTGGTTTGGGACTTTAAAGAGGATTCACATGGAGATGGAGGAGCCAGTGTTTAGTACACAAATGTTTACTGGGTCACGCAGAGGCTATGGGACTCAGATGATCTCTAGAGTTGACCCCACCACACCAAGCTCATATTCTTCACAGATAATGTCTGATAGCTATATTGTGAGAACAGTCTCATTATATAGATTCTTTTAGGCAGTTAAGGAGAAGGACAAGAGAAACTTCTTGAATTTTCTGTTTATTAAAAATATTCAGCCTAAATTAATCTTCATGAGGCATTTGGGGGTGGCGAATTTACTTCCCTACCGTGTCAGTATTATATGTTATTTATGACGTTTATATTCAGTCTTATGATTTCCCGGTTGTTGTTCAGTCACTAAGTCGCGTCTGACTCTTTGCGACCCCATGGACTGCCGCAGCATGCCAGGCTCCTCTGTCCTCCACTTTCTCCCAGAGTTTGCTCAAATTCATGTCCATTGGGTCACTGATGCTATTTAGCCATCTCATCCTCTCTGTCATCCCCTTCTCTTCCTGCCCTCACTCTTCCCAGCATCAGGGTCTTTTCCAGTGAGTCGTCTCTGCATCAGGTGGCCTAAGTGTTGGAGCTTAAGCATCAGCCCTTCCAATGAATATTCAGGGTTGATTTTCTTTAGAATTGACTGGTTTGATTGCCTTGCTGTCCAAGGGACCCTCGTGTCTTCTCCAGCACTACAGTTCAAAAGCGTCAATTCTTGGGTACTCAGCCTTGTTAATGGTCCAACTCACATCCATACATGACCATTGGAAAAGCCATAGCTTTGACTATAAGAAGCTTTGTCTCTGCTTTTTAATAGAGGTTTAAATACAGGTCTAGTTATGTCATAACTTTTCTTCCAAGGAGCAGGCATCTTTTAATAGCTGCAGTCATCATCCTCAATGATTTTGGAGCCCAAGAAAATAAAATCTGTCACTGATTCCACTTTTTCCCTTTGTATTTACCATGAAGTTATGTGACTGAATGCCATATTAGTTTTTGAATGTTGAGCTTTAAGCCAGCTTTTTCACTCTCTTTCACCTTCATCAAGAGGCTCTTTAGTTACTCTTTGCTTTCTGCCATTAGAGTGATGTCATCTGCATATCTGAGGTAGAATCTTGATTCTAGCTTCCAATTCATTCAACCTGGCATCATATGATGTACTCTGAATATAAGTTAAGAGTGGGTGACAATATAGAGCCTTGAGGTACTCCTTTCAAATTTTGAACCAGTCTGTTGTTCCATGTCCAGTTCTAACTGTTGCCTCTTAACCTGCATAAGGGTTTCTTAAGAGGCTTTATAATTTATGATTATCTTTCATACAGAGATATAGCTAGGCTGTGTTTTTTTAATTAATTTTGACTTATATTATTAGCCTATATTATTTATGTATATATTGGCTCAACTATGTATTTAATGTGTTTTTGTTTCTTAGAAATGTACACTGGTAGCACATTTTTGTAAATTTCACATATTTGAAAGTAGCTTTTAGTGTTACATATGAATTTTAGTCCTAGATAGAATTTTTTTAGAAACCACATTTTTTTCCATAAGCACTGTAAACTGCTCTATTACTATTTCTCACACACTATGGTAAAAAGTTCTTTCATGAGAACACTAAATGGCAGAAACCAACACAACATTGTAATTATCCTCCAATTAAAAATAAAATTTAGAAAAGAATACAATGATATCTACCTTTTAAAGAAAATTTTTAAGTACACAGTACTGCATTGTTAAAGGGACCGTGTTGTATAGCATATCTGTAGAATTTATTCATTTGGCAGTAACTTTATATCCATTCTTTTCCTCGTCCACCAGCCTGTGGCACTGTAATTCTACCCTCTTGATGCTATGAATTTGACCTTTTTAGATGGCTCATATACCTGGACCCAAGCAATAACTCCTGTTACTGGCTTATTTCATTTAGGTTAGGATCCTTCAAGTCTACTTTGTTGTCACAAATGACAATATTTTAATGTTTGTATATGCAACATCTCCTTATCCAGTCATCAGTTGATGGACACTTGGATCACTTCCTTATCTGCTTATTGTGAATGATGCTACAATGAACACAGGAATGCAAGTATTTCTTGGAGATGCTGATTTCAGTTATTTTGGATATATTCAGAGATGGAAATGTTCGATAATATGGTAGTTGTTTTTTTTTTTTTTTTGAAAGATCTTCATGATGATCTCCACAGTTGCTGTGTTATTTTACACTTCTACCAACAGTGTGCATGGGCACAATTTTTTCTGTATCCTCTCTGATAGTTACTGTCTTTGTTTTTTTCCCTTTGGGTTTTTTTTTTTTTTGGTAATAGTATCCTAACAAGTTTGAAGTTATATCACATTGTTTGGATTTGCATTTTCCTGATGATTAGTTGAGCGGCTTTTCCTATACCTGTTGGTCGTTCATATGTTTTCTTTGGAAAGATGGCTAATCAGTGTTCTTTGCCCATTTTTCAATATGGTTATTTTTTTGCTATTGAGCTGTAGTTCAATCAAAAAATTCAACAAAGTTAAGTTGACAAATTGAAAAGACAATGTGCAGAAAGGGAAAAATATTTGCAATCCTATATCTAATAAGGGATTACTAGCTTCTAGTGTTCTTAACATTTTTCCTTCCTCGATCTCCGCAATTGTAGGTATTTACTAGTATCTAATGGGAGTGGGAAACAGGGAATGTTAAAAGTTATCACTATTTTAAGCTCCTGTACATGAATGACAATGTCATTATTTTCTCGTATTACTAGCTGCTACTGATTCCTTGTCTCTGTTCTTCTTTGAACCATTTCCCACTATAGCAACTTTGCTCTAGATAATCCTTTCCTGCTACTGTACTCCCAAATGTAACCCTAATTCAAATATAATTGCTGTTCCTGGAAAGCAGCATCTCCCTGGCATATTCTAGCCAAAGAGTGTTCCTTTACTGGATACGTTTCATGGAGAAGGATACACCATCAATCAGGGCCAGGTTTGCACAAGTGCTCAGTCATGTATGACTCTGTGACCCTGTATGTGCTCTCACCTGCCACGCTCCTCTGTCCAGGGGATTCTCCAGGCAAGAATCCTGGAATGGGCTGTCGTTTCCTTCTCCAGGGGATCTTCCTGACCCAGGGATTGAACCCAGGTCTCCTGTGTCTCCTGCATTGACAGGCAGATTCTTTAACACTGTGCCACCTGGACCAAGTATATGAAACATCTCAAATGCTAGGATGCTTTCCTATTTTAAGTAAACTTACGGGGTAAGGGGGAAATGGCAACCCACTCCCGTGTTCTTCCCTGGAGAATCCCAGGGACGGGGAAGCCTGGTGGGCTGCCGTCTATGGGGTCGCACAGAGTCGAAAACACGACTGAAGTGACTTAGCAGTAGCAGCATGGGGTAAGGAATAGAATATTTCTTAAAAGAATGGATAAGTGAATAGCAGGAGCCAAGTTTTACTCAGATATAAGTGTAGAGGAATAAGTGGATATATTGGGAGAGGCAAAATGCTAGCAGTGGGTTGTTTGCCTAAAGGCTTGAAGATGGGAACTTTGTTATTTAAATGTCGAAGATCCTTTTTTAATGACCATTCAGTTCTTAATCCTGGCAGTCAAAAACAATAAACAGAATCAACAGCATAAGCACTTGTTAACAATGCTGTCAAAGGAAAGCCAAATATAATATACTAACTTACAGGAGATACTAATGATGTGAATGTGTTTCTTAATTGTTCATGAATTCCAAGATGCTTGGAGGAATTTACCTTATCCTCTAGTATATGTCACAGGGTAAAGAGTCTGCCTGCAGTGTGGGAAACCCAGATTCATTCCCTGTGTTGGGAAGATCCCCTGGAGAAGGAAATGGCAACCCACTCGAGTATTCTTGCCTGGAGAATCCCATGGCTGGAGGAACCTCTGAGGCTACAGTCCGTAGGGTAACAAAGAGTCAGACACGACTGAGCGACTTCACTTTCACTTTCGATCAGTTCAGTTCAGTTCAGTCGTTCAGTCGTGTTCAACTTTTTGAGACCCCATGAATTGCAGCACGCCAGGCCTCCCTGTCCATCATCAACTCCCGGAGTTCACTCAGACTCATGTCCATTGAGTCAGTGATGCCATCCAGCCATCTCATCCTCAGTCGTCCCCTTCTCCTCCTTCCCCCATGCCCTCTCAGCATCAGAGTCTTTTCCAATGAGTCAACTCTCCTCATGAGGTGGCCAAAGTACTGGAGTTTCAGCTTTAGCATCATTCCTTCGAAAGAATACCCAGGGTTGATCTCCTTCAGAATGGACTGATTGGATTTCCTTGCAGTTCAATGGACTTTCAAGAGTCTTCTCCAACACCACAGTTCAAAAGCATCGATTCTTCAGTGCTCAGCTTTCTTCACAGTCCAACTCTCACATCCATACATGACCACAGGAAAAACCACAGCCTTGACTAGACAGACCTTTGTTGGAAAAATTATGTCTCTGCTTTTGAATATGCTGTCTAGGTTGGTCATAACTTTCCTTCCAAGGAGTAAGCATCTTTTAATTTTATGGCTGCAGTCACCATCTGCAGTGATTTTGGAGCCCAAACAAATAAAGTCTGACACTGTTTCCACCGTTTCCCCATCTATTTCCCATGAAGTGATGGACCAGATGCCATGATCTTCGTTTTCTGAACGTTGAACTTTAAGCCAATTTTTTCACTCTCCTCTTTCACTTTCATCAAGAGGCTTTCGAGTTCCTCTTCCCTTTCTGTCATAAGAATGGTGTCATCTGCATATCTGAGGTTATTGATATTTCTCCTGGCAATCTTGATTTCAGCTTGTGCTTCTTCCAGCCCAGTGCTTCACTAGTATATACTTATCCTCTAGTATAAGGTAAATTCCTCCAAGTGACAGGGAAGCCTGGCATGCTGCAGTCCATGGGGTCACAAAGACTTGGATGCGACTGAGTGACTGAACAACAATAACAACTTGTATGGTTTTGACTTGTGAATTATTCTTTTAACAGGAATACTGAATAGCAGTCATCTATGAACTGTGCACTCTGTGCATGGTTGTATACATGTCCTTATGTGTTATTTTACAGGAAGAATATTAAGCACTAGTTGAGATAGAAATGTAGAGGCTACCAATTCTAACTGATAGATCATTATGACTGATTATAAGAAATAAAATATGAAAGTCACATGTGTTTCTGATTGGGTTTCTGAAACCATTAATGCACAACTAAATACAGTAAAATGAATCAGGAAATAAAGTAGGTTTATGGAAAATGACAGTCTAGACTTAGAGCTTTTCTAATCACCACATGCAATTATGTCAATTATTACTTCAAAGAAGTTCTCTTAGTCACATATCCTTTTAATACATCCATCAGAATAATTGTTCTCTCCATAAGGAATCTAACAGATACCCAAACCCCTCTGAGTGTGTGTAGCAGCAGGTTACTCTCCAGTTCACCCCCATATTTCTCCCAACACGAAAGTCAAACAAGCAATATCAGGGGAGAGTTAGTTGTTTCTGTTTCTAACTTCACTGTTGCCACTTGTACTCACTATTAAGTAACACATTAAAATATGGGTGCAGAAATAGAAATATTATCTGTATATCAGTGGATGACTTAGATGAAATTTAAGCAACTAAAGTGCTGGGGAATATGTTGTGGAGAATTTATTTAAAATCTTTATTCTGCATTTAGATTTATTATACACCATGCATGCTCTCACTTTGGTCGCCTTACACTGTAGTATCACTTTAAAGAATTGAAATGAAACTAGACAAGATCCACAGGCAAAAAAATAGACTGAGCTCCAGTTATATGACTCATATTTAATAAAAAGTCCTTAGCCTCATAGTAATCAAAAAGTGTGAATAAAAGTGCATTTATATATATATATATATTTAATTTTAATTGGAGGCTAATTACTTTACAATATCATGGTGATTTTTGCCATATATTCATATCTTTTAAGGTAGGTTTTTTGTGTTCTGTATCACAGAATGTGATTCCTCATTTATTCAGTCTTTTCAATGAATGGGCCAAGTACTGTGCCTTATCATAGTGAACAGAAGGTCTTCCATGTTATTAAATCATCTTTATTTGAGGAAATGGTTGCCCAGACTCACTCTGCCTCAGGAAGGACTTATTCCCTTCTTGGCAGCTCCAGATTTATTTTTTATGTGAAGAAGATTTCTAACCCGTGAATTGTTTTTCTCTAAGTCATATGACATGGTGGAAAATGTTGGCAAAGGAAAGTCGCATGTCTACTCCTAACTCCCCTGCCCCAGGTCCCCCAGTTGGGCACCACAGTTTACTGTGTTGTTTTCAACAACTTTAGAGTGAAAGTGTAAGAAATAACCTCAAAATCAAAAACATTGCTCTGATTCTTAATAGTATTGAGATGGGTTAGCTGTTGGTGAATTGCCATCTATAGCATTAAAATCTAATTCCTTTTATATGTGTGTGTGTGTGTGTGTGTGTGTGTGTGTGTACATTAGTTGCTTGATACACTACTGTGTCAGTTTCCACTGTACAGCAAAGTGAATCAGCCATGTGAGCCAAGTGAAGTTGCTCAGTCGTGTCCGACTCTTTGAGACCCCGTGGACTGTAGCCCACCAGGCTCCTCTGTCCATGGGGATCAGCCATACCTATAAATAAATCTGTTCTTTTTTGGATACCCTCCCCATTTAATCACCACAGAGCACTGAGTCGAGTTCCCTATGGTATACAGTAGTTTCTCATTAGTTATTTATTTTATGCATAATTGTATACATACACACACACACACACACACACATATATATGTCAATCCCAGTCTCTTAATTTATCCCCTTGGTTCCCATATACCTGTTCTCTATGTCTGTGTCTCTGTTTCTGCTTTGCATATATGACCATCTTTACCATTTTTGTAGATTCCACATACATGCATTTATATATGTGTATTATTTTTCTTCTTTCTGACTTACTTCACTCTGTATGACAGTCTCTAGATCGATTCACATCTCTTCAAATGACACCATTTTGTTCCTTTTTATGGCTGAGCAATACTCTGTCATAGGTATGTGTGACATCATCTTTACCCGTTCTTTTCTTGATGGACATTGAGATTGCTTCCATGTCTATTGTTAATAGCACTGCAGTGAACCCTGGGGTGCATGTATCTTTTTGAATTTTGGTTTTTGCTGAGTACGTGCCCAGTAGTAGGACTGCTGGGTCATACCATAGTTTTATTTTTAATTTTTTAAGGAACTATATATTTCTCCATAGTAATTATATCAGTTTACACTCCTACCAATAGGATAAGAGAGTGACCTTTTCTCTGTAACCTCTCCAGCATTTAGTGTTTGTAGATTTACTGATGATGGGCGTTTTGACTGATGTGAGGTGATATCTCATTGTAGTTGTGATTTGCATTTCTTTAATAATTAGCTATTTTGATCATCCTTTCATATGTTTGTTGGCTATCTATCTGTCTTCTTTGGAGAGGTGTCTCTTTAGGTCTTCCACCCATTTTTTGATTTTTTTTTAATTGAGCTACATAAGCCATTTTTATGTATTAGAGATTAATCCTTTGTCAGTTATTTTATTTATAAATGTTTTATTCTAGTATGACGGTTGTCTTTTTGTCTTTGGTTTCCTTTGCTGTGCAAAAGCTTTTAAGTTTTAAGTAGGTCCCATTTGTTTATTTTTGTTTTTATTTTCATTACTGTAAAAGGTAGGTCAAAAAAGAATGTGCTACAGTTTATGTCAAAGAGTTTTCTGCCTGTTTTTTTTCTAAGAGCTTTATAGTGTCTAGCCTAATGTTTAGGTCTGTAATCTATTTTGTATTTGTTTATGTATATGGTGTTGAGTGTTCTAATTTCATTTTTTACACATATCTGTCCAGCTTTCCCAGAACCTGCTTATTGATGAGATCTTCTTTCTGCATTTTATATTTTTGCCTCCTTTTTCATGGATTAGATGACTGTAGGTGCATGGATTTATCTCTGGGCTTTTTGTCCTGCTCCATGGATCTGTATTTCTGTTTTTGTGCTAATACCATACTGTCTTGATTACTGGAGGTTTGCAGTATAGCCTGAAGTCTGGGAGCCTGAACCCTCCCACTTTGTATTTCTTTCTCAAGATTGCTTTTGCTATTTGGGGTTTTGGTTTCCATACAATAAATTTTTTGTTCCAATTCCATGAAAACTGCCATTGGTAATTTAATAGGAATTGCAATGAATCTGTAGACTGCTTTGGGTAGTGTTTATTCTTCCAATCCAAGATTATGGTATATATCTCTCTGTCTGTTTTTATCTTTGATTTTTTTTTGTCAGTATCTTACAGTTTTTTTGCAAACAAGTCTTTCCTTCTATAGGTAGGTTTTTCCTGGGTATTTTATTCTTTTAGTGACAGTTATAAAAATGTTTCTTTAATTTTTCTTCCTGATCTTTCATTATTAGTATATAGGGATTCAAGAGATTTCTGTGTATTAAGTTTGTATCCTGTAACTTTACTAAATTCGTTGATTAATTCTAGAAGTTTCCTGGTGACATTGTTAGGATTTTCTATGGACATCATGTCTTCTGCAAACAATGACAGTTTTACTTATTCTTTTCCAATTTTGATTCCTTTTACTTATTTTTCTTTGCTGTCATGGCCAGAACTTCTAAAACTGTATTGAATAATAGTGGCAAGGTGAACACCCTTGTGTTGTTCCTGTTCTTAGAGGAAATGCTTTTAGTTTTTCACCATGAGAATGATGTTTGCTCTGGGTTTATCATATATGGCTTTTGTTAATGATGAGGTAGGTTTCTTCTATGCCCTTTTTTGGGAGAGTTGTTTATTATTATTATTATCATAAAAGGGTATTAAATTTTGTCAAAAGATTTTTCTGCATCTATTGAGATGATAGTTTTTATTGTTCAGTTTTTTAAAATGGTATATTATATTGATTGACTTCTAAATATTAAAGGATCCTTGCATCCCTGGGATAAATCCCACTTGATCATGGCATATGGTCCTTTCATGTGTTGCTGGATTCAGTTTGCTAGTATTTTGTTAAGGATGTTTGCATCTATGTTCATCAGTGACATTGGCCTTTAATTTTCTTTTTGGTGATATTTTTGTCTGGTTTTCATATCAGGGTGATGGTAGCCTTGTAGAATGAGTTTGACAGTGTTCCTCTCTCTCCATTTTTTTTCTTTTGGAAGAGTTTGAGAAGAATAGGTGTTAACTCTTTTCTAAATGTATAATAGAATTCACCTCTGAAGTCATCTGCACTTCTGTTTGTTGGAAGATTTTTAATTAAATTTTCAATTTTATTACTTGTGATTGGTCTGTTCATATATTCTGTTTCTTCCTGATTCAGTCTTGGAAGGTTGTGCTTTTTAAAAAGTTTGTTTCTTCCAGTTTGTCTTTTTCACTGGGATATAATTGCTCATAGTAATTAATTATCATCCTTTGTATCTCATGGCATCAGTTGTAACTTCTCTTTCATTTCTAATTTTATTGATTTGAGTCCTCTCCCTTTTTTTCTTATTGAGTCTTGTTAAAGGTTTATCAGTTTTGTTAATCTTCTAAAAAAACTAGCTTTTAGTTTCATTGATCTTTGTTATATTTTCTTCATTTCTGTTCTATTTCTTCACTGGTCTTCATGATTTATTTCCTTCTATTAACTTTGGTTATTTTTGTTGTTCTTAATTCTCTATTTGCTTTAGGTATAAGGTTAGGATGTTAATTTGAAATTTTTCTTGTTTCTTGAGGTAGGATTTTGTGCTATGTACTTCCCTCTTAGATCTGTCTAGATTTCTTTATTATAATTGGAGGATAATTGCTTTTCAATGTTTTGTTTGTTTCTTCCATACAACAACATGAATCAGCCATAAGTATATATATTCCCTCCCTCTTGAACCTCCTTCCCTCACCCCGCCCCCCATCCCACCATCTAGGTTGTCACAGAGCACCAGGTTGAGCACCCTGCGTTATACAGAAATTTCCCATGAGCTCTCTGTTTTACTTATGGTAATGCACATGTTTCAGTGCTACTCTCTCAACTTGTCCAACCCTCACCTTCCCCTGCTGCGTCCACAAGTATGTTCTCTATGTCTGCTTCTCTATTCACGCCTTGCAAACAGGTTAATCAGTACCGTTTTTCTAGATTCCTTATATATGCATTAATACACAATACATGCTTCTCTTTCTGATTTCTTCATTTTGTATAATAGGCTCTAGGTTTATCTACCTCACTAGAACTGACTCAAATTTGTTCCTTTTATGTCTGAGTAATATTCCATTACTGTGGTATATATGTACCGTGACTTCTTTATTCATTCATCTGTCAGTGGACATCTAGGTTGCTTCCATGTCTTGGTTCTTACAAATACTACTTCAATGGACATTGGGGTACATGTGTCTTAGACCTGCTTTTGTTGCATAACTTAGGTTTGAGGCCATTGTGTTTTCATTGTCATCTATTTCTCAATACGTGCCTGCATTCTATTTTCATGATTTTGGATCATCTTTACTGTCATTACTCTGAGTTCTTTCTCAGGTAGATTGCCTATTTCCTCTTCATTTATTTGGTATTGTGGGATTTTACCTTCCTCCTTCAGCAACATATTTCTCTCTTTTCTCAATTTGTCTAATTTCCTGTGTTTATGGTCCCCTTTCCACAGACTTCAGGATGATAGCTCCTTTTACTTTTGTTGTCTGCCCCCTGGCAAATGAGGTTGGTCCAGAGGCTTATGCAGGCTTCTTGGTGAGAAAGAACGGTGTCTGTGCTCTAGTTGGTGGAGCTAATCCTTTTCCCTGTGATGATCTGGGCTGCATTAGATGGTATGTTTCGGGGGTTCTGTGAGCTTAGGAAGACTTCAGGTTGCCTGTCTGCTGGTGGATGGGGCTGTGTTCCTATCTTGCTCGTTGTTTGGCATGAGATATCCAGCACTGGGGCTGCAGGCAGTTGGGTGGAGCCTGGTCTAGGTGTTGAGAAAGATATCTCCAGGAAAGCATATGCTTATTAATATTCTCTGGTCCTGGGAATTCTCTGGTGGTCCAGTGTCCTAGACTCAGTGCTCCCACCTCAAAGACCCAAGTCTGATTTGGTCTGGAAACCAAGATCCTATAAGCCACACAGTGTGACCAGACAAAAAAGAAAGAAAGGGAAAAAAAGCAAACACAAAACCAAGACAAATAGCAAAAACAAAATAAACAGCACCACCAACAACAAACACACACATACACAAAATAAGAATAAAGTAAAAAAAAATAGACAAAGCCAAGACAGATGATAAATAAAAAAACAAAACAAAGAAGCAAAGCAAAAAAAAAAGAACAATAAAAGAACTTAAAATAGAAAACAATAAGGACTACACTAACAGAAAACAGAAATGAACCAGAAACAGCAAGCAAGCTTAAACAAAAGCAAAGAAAACATAAACATGAAAAATGATTTTAAAAGTAACAAAAACAAGCAAACACATAAAACAACAAAGAGTAAAAATAGAAACACTTAAAAGCATATATTAAAAAATACAAAAAGTAATAGTAGCACCATCAACAACTAAACAAAATGAAACAAACCAAAAAGAACAATAGTAATAATATTTACTGGGCCGCCATTTTCAGTCCCCCTCATGGATCACAGTCTTGTTGTGGCAAAGGAGCTTGCACAATGAATCTATGAACCATACCATGCAGAACCACCAAAGATTATCAGGTCATAGTGAAGAGTTCTGACAAAAGGTGGTCCCCTGGAGGAGGAAATGGCCACATACTCCAATATTCTTGCCTGGAGATCACACGAACAATATGAAAAGGCAAGAGATATGACACCACTAGATGAGCAGGTCGGAAGGTGTCTAATATGTTGCTGGAGTAAGAGTGGAGGAGAATTACTAATAAATCCAGAAAGAACGAAGAGACTGGACCAAGGCAGAAATAACACTCAATGTATGTGCCTGGTGAAGAAAGTAAAGTCTGATGCTGTAAAGAACAATATTGCATAGGTACCTGGAATGTTAGGTCTGTGAATCAAGGTAAATTATACATGGTCGAGCAGGAGATGAAATGAGTGGACATCTATATCTTAGAAATTAGTGAACTGAAATGGATGGGAATGGGTGCATTTAATTCAAATGACCATTATAACTACACTACTGTGGGTAAGAATTTTCTAGAAGAAATGGAGTAGCACTCATAGTCAAGAAGAGTCTGAAATGCAGTATTTGGGTGCAATCTCAAAAATGACAGAAAGATTGTAGTTCATTCCCAAGGCAAACAATTCAACATCACAGTAATCAAGTCTATGCCCCAACCACTGATGCCAAAGAATCTGAAGTTGACCAGTTCTGTGAAGGCCTACAAGACCTTTTAGAAGTAACACCCCCTCCCCCACCAAAAAAAAATGTTGTTTGCATCACAGGGGATTAGAATGCAAAAGGAGGAAGTCAAGAGGTACCCAGAATAACAGGCAAGTTTGGCATTGGAGTATTAAAAAAAAAAAAAAACAGGGAAAAGGCAGAGTTTTGCCAAGAGAATATGCTGGTCATAGCAAATATACTTTCCCAAAACCCAGGAGACGACTCTACACATGGATATCACCAAATGGTCAATACCGACATCAGATTGATGTTCTTTGCAGCAGATGGTGGAGAAGAAGCTCTATGCAGTCAGCAAAAACGAGACCTGAAGTTGACTGTGGCTCAAATCATGAGCTCCTTTTGCAAAATTCAGTTTTAAGTTGAAGGAAGTAGTGAAAGTCACTATGTCATTCAGGTATGACCTAAATCAAATCCTCTTGATTATATATGGGAGGTAATGAATAGATTAAAGGGATTAGATATGTAAAACAAATGCCTGAAGAACAATAGACGGAGGTTCATAATATTGTACAGGAGACAGTGACCAAAACCATCCTAAAGATTAAGAAATGCAAAAAGGAGAAGTGTTTGTCTGATGAGGCTTTACAAATAACTGAGGAAAGAAGAGAAGTGAAAAGCAAAGGAGAAAGGGAATGATATATCCAACTGGATGCAGAGTTCCAAAGAATAGCAGAGAGATAAGAAGGCTTCCTTCAATGGTCAGTGAAAATAAGTAGAGGAAAACAATAGAATGGGAAAATCTAGAGATCTCTTCAGGAAAATTGGAGATACCAAGGGAAAATTTCATGTAGTGATGGGCACAACAAAGGACAGAAATGGTAAGGACCTAACAGAAGCAACAAGAGATTAAGAAGAGGTAGTAAGAATAGCTAGAGGTGGCACAAGGTATACAGAACTATACAAAAAAGGTCTTTATGAGCCAGACATTAATAGTGTGGTCACTCACCTGGAGCCAGATATCCTGAAGTATAGTCAAGTGGCCTTTAGGAAGCATTGTTATAAACCAAGCTAGCATTATTATGAACAAAGCTAGTGGAGGTGATGGAATTCCAGCTGAGCTATTTAAAATCCAAAAAAATGATACTATTAAAATGCTACCCTGAATATTTCAGAAAATTTGGAAAATTCAGCAGTGACCACAGGTTTGGAAAAGATCAGTTTTCATTCAAATCCCAAAGAAGGGCAATGGCAGAGAATGTTCAGACTACCATACAATTGTGCTCATTTCACATGCTAGCAAGGATATGCTCAAAATACTTAAAGCTAGGCTTCAGCAGTACATGAACCTAGAACTTCCAGCTGTGCAATCTGGGTTTAGAAAAGGCAAGGGAACCAGCAATCAAATTGTCAACATTTGCTGAATCATAGACTGGTTCCAAATCAGGCAAGGAGTACATCAAGGCTGTATATTGTTACCCTGCTTATTTAACTTATATGCAGAATACATCATGATAAATGCTGGATTGGATGAAGCACAAGTTGGCTCAAGATTGCCAGAAGAAATATCAATAATCTCAGATATGCAAATAATACCACCCTTAGGAAATGGCAACCCATTCCAGTATTCTTGCTTGGAAAATCCCATGGACGGAGGACCCTGGTAGGCTACAGTCCATGAGGTCGCAGAGTTGGACACAACTGAGTGACTTCACTGTCTTTCTATCTATGGCAGAAAGTGAAGAGGAACTAAAGAGCCTCTTGATGAAGGTGAAAGAGGACAGTGCAAAAGTTGGCTTGAAACTCAACATTAAATAAAAGTAAGACCGTGGTATATACTCCCATCACTGCATGGCAGACAGAAGGAGAAAAAGTAGAAGCAGTGACAGGCTTTATTTTCTTGGGCTCCCAAACCACTGCAGACAGTAACTACAGCCATGAAATTAAAAGATGCTTGCTCCTTGGAAGGAAAGCTATTTCAAATCTAGAGAGTATATAAAAAGCAGAGACATCATTTTTGTGACAAAGGTCCATATAGTCAGGGTATGGTTTTTCCACTGGTCATGTAAGGATTTGAGAGTTGGACCATAAAGAAACTGAGTGCCAAAGAATTAATGTTTTCAAATTGTGGTGCTGGAGAAGATGCTTCAGTTTCTTCTATGGCAAGGAGATCAAACAACTCAATCCTAAAGGAAATATACCTTGAATATTCATTGGAAAGACTGATGCTTAAGCTGCAATACTTTGGCCACCTCATGTGAATTGCTTACTCCCTGGGGAAGACCCCAATGCTGGGGAAAAAATGAAGAAAAAAGGAGTGGCAGAGAATGAGATGGTTAGATAGCATCACCAAGTCAACGGACATGAATTTGAGTAAACTTGGGTAGATAGTAAAGGACTGTGGAGGTATGCTACAGTCCATAGGGTCAGAAAAAGTCAGACATAACTCAGTGACTGAACAAAAACATTCTCTCAGTGTCCCACAGTGAGCCACAGCCAAACCCACCTCTCCAGGAGGCCCTCCAATACCTCTAGATAGGTCTCATAACCTACTGTGGGACCAGCTCAAAGTTTGGCCAATCTCCCACATGGACTTGTCCCCAAAGTCCACTGTTGGTAAAGCTAAACTTGTCTCAGTTGTGGTAAGCCTCAACTCCACAGAAGCTGGATTTACTATGCCAGTTCCAAGTATTTAATGTGTGGCTTATGCAGCTGCAGGAAGAGATTTCTGTTCCTCTCCCTTTGTCCCACCACCCCTGGGCCGAGGCTTCGGTTTGGGCTCTGTTTCTGCGTGTGCACCCCCCTCAGGTGTCAGTTGCTAGCCAGGTGAAAGGCAGTGAAAACAGTGGCTGCCTGGGGCACACTTATCTACTCAGACTGGGTAGGGGTATGGCAGACCCAGCTTGGGTGTGGCTGAAATGGCTACAGCTGCAGAGACCAGCAGGCACTTGCCACAGACTGGGACAAGCTCATTCTGGGGCGAGTCCCTCCCAGTGCCCTCAAAGGTAGGAGCTGGTGTGTGGGGGTGATGACGGCCCCACCTTTGCACACCACTCAATACTGGCCCCTCATTTGCCAGGTAAACTGCACTTCCTCTGAGGCATTCCTGGCCACGGAGCCCCTCACCCCGTCCCCACTGCTGTAATCTGCACAGCCAACAGCAGTCCTTTCCCTGGATCTGCTTAACCCCATGCCTCAGCGCTCAGCCCCTGCCAGCACTGGCGGATTCCTGTCTCAGGCAGGGGTGCTCAGGGCTGACGCTCGAGGAGGCTTTAAGATGGATGCCAGTCAGGACCTCAGAGTTTATGCAGGCAGATGAGGCCTGAGCTTGAGGAGTGGGCAAGCCTGATGAGTGCCCTTCCCAGGGCCTGAGGAAGCCGAAGCTGGTGTTGTCCCCACCCTTTGCATGCCACTCAGTGATGATATCTTCCTTCTATGGTGTCCTGGGCTTTTCCCACAAACCTTCCTGGTTGTGGAGCTCCTTACTCCTTTCCCTTCAGGCTCTCTTTCAGCAGCCAACAGGTGTCCCCTCCCTAGGTCCATGCTCCAAACCCCACCTTCCAGCACCCAGCCCCCCTCCACAGCAGGAGCCAAGACTCAGGCTGGGGCAGCACAGAACTGCGACGCAGACCACGTGCACGTTTCTTGCTTTGCCCTGCCTTGCTTGCATAGACTGTCCACTGTGTTCCCCTTTGATCAGGGGGAAAGTCTCTTACTGTGCCAGCAGACATCCCCACTATAAGGTTTTTTAGTTTAGTTTTTTTTTTTTTTTTCCTGATGATAGGAATCCCTCCTCCCCTTCAGCTTTTCACCAGAATTGCTGATTCCTTTTTTTGATTTCTCTTTTCATCTTTCCTTCATCCAAGTGGTTGCAAGGGGATCTTTCTTACCCTTTCAGCTATCCAAAGCCTTCCACTAGTGTTCAGCAGGTGATCTGTGAGAATCGTTCCATCTGTAGGTATATTCCTGATGTACTTGTGAGGAGAGACCATTTTGGTAATCCTCCTATTCTGCCACATTGACTCCTCCCCCTGAAATCTAATTTCTTGATCTCAACTGCTTTTAATACTAAATCTCACATTTGAAAAAAAGGATATATTTTGGTCCCCCCAAACATTCACTAATTTTCATTTTGGCTACTAAAAGGATGGAACTAAAATAAAGCTCACCGATTGCTAATGGTGTTTGGACATTAATTTTTTGTCCTCATGCTCGAAAAAGATAATGCTTTCTCAACATCCAAGAAAATTTATTTCATTTATAAATTTCCACTTCGTTTTTAGGAACAAGTAAAAGGAAACTGTATTCTTTGCAGAATTAGAGAATCTGAGAATTTGAAAGATCTTATTTTTTTAGGTATCTTTTACATTCACTGATAGCTCAGATCCTAAATATATTCTTTAATCAAGTTTCATGAATGATGGGAAGACACATCAGTTTCATTTTGATGAATAATATGAAGACACATAACACTTCACATGCCTCTTTCTAGACAATTCTCCTCCTAGAAAGACTAGTAATGTGATTTCTTTCCCCATAAACCGATTTTGCCTATTCTTCAATTTGATATTAATGGGAAAATATAGCATGCATATTTTTGTGTTCTCTTTTGACAGTATAATATTTTGAAGTTTCATTCACATTTTGTCATTAATCAGAAGTATGTTCCCTTTCATAAATTCATATACATCACTTCTTTTCTTCATTCTCATTCATGTAGACATTTGGGATCTTTGGAAATAGTGTCAGACTTTATTTTTGGGGGGCTCCAAAATCACTGCAGATGGTGACAGCAGCCATGAAATCAAAAGATGGTTACTCCTTGGAAGAAAAGTTATGACAAAACTAGATAGCATGTTGAAAAGCAGAGACATTACTTTGCCAACAAAGGTCCATCTACTCAAGGCTATGGCCTTTCCAGTGGTCAGGTATGGATATCAGAGTTGGACTATGAAGAAAGCTGAGTGCCAAAGAATCGATGCTTTTGAACTGTGGTGTTGGAGAAGACTCTTGAGAGTCCCTTGGACTCCAAGGAGATCCAACCAGTCCATTCTGAAGGAGATCAGCCCTGGGATTTCTTTGGAAGGAATGATGCTAAAGCTGAAACTCCAGTACTTTGGCTACCTGATGCAAAGAGTTGACTCATTGGAAAAGACCCTGATGCTGGGAGGGATTGGGGGCAGGAGGAGAAGGGGACGACAGAGGGTGAGATGGCTGGATGGCATCACGGACTCGATGGACGTGAGTCTGAGTGAACTCCGGGAGTTGGTGATGGACAGGGAGGCCTGGTGTGCTGTGATTCATGGGGTCGCAAAGAGTTGGACATGACTGAGTGACTGAACTGAACTGAAGTTTAGAGCTAGTATGCACAACATTTTGTGAACTTTTTTGTATGTTTTTTTTTATGAATATGTTTTTCTCTTTCTTTGATTATGTACATAGAAACAGGATTTCTAGGTAATAAGGCATATCAAAAGCAGAGACATTACTTTGCTGACAGCTCGAAAAAGATAATGCTTTCTCAACATCCAAGAAAATTTATTTCATTTATAAATTTCCACTTCGTTTTTAGGAACAAGTAAAAGGAAACTGTATTCTTTGCAGAATTAGAGAATCTGAGAATTTGAAAGATCTTATTTTTTTAGGTATCTTTTACATTCACTGATAGCTCAGATCCTAAATATATTCTTTAATCAAGTTTCATGAATGATGGGAAGACACATCAGTTTCATTTTGATGAATAATATGAAGACACATAACACTTCACATGCCTCTTTCTAGACAATTCTCCTCCTAGAAAGACTAGTAATGTGATTTCTTTCCCCATAAACCGATTTTGCCTATTCTTCAATTTGATATTAATGGGAAAATATAGCATGCATATTTTTGTGTTCTCTTTTGATCAGTATAATATTTTGAAGTTTCATTCACATTTTGTCATTAATCAGAAGTATGTTCCCTTTCATAAATTCATATACATCACTTCTTTTCTTCATTCTCATTCATGTAGACATTTGGGATCTTTGGAAATAGTGTCAGACTTTATTTTTGGGGGGCTCCAAAATCACTGCAGATGGTGACAGCAGCCATGAAATCAAAAGATGGTTACTCCTTGGAAGAAAAGTTATGACAAAACTAGATAGCATGTTGAAAAGCAGAGACATTACTTTGCCAACAAAGGTCCATCTACTCAAGGCTATGGCCTTTCCAGTGGTCAGGTATGGATATCAGAGTTGGACTATGAAGAAAGCTGAGTGCCAAAGAATCGATGCTTTTGAACTGTGGTGTTGGAGAAGACTCTTGAGAGTCCCTTGGACTCCAAGGAGATCCAACCAGTCCATTCTGAAGGAGATCAGCCCTGGGATTTCTTTGGAAGGAATGATGCTAAAGCTGAAACTCCAGTACTTTGGCTACCTGATGCAAAGAGTTGACTCATTGGAAAAGACCCTGATGCTGGGAGGGATTGGGGGCAGGAGGAGAAGGGGACGACAGAGGGTGAGATGGCTGGATGGCATCACGGATCGATGGACGTGAGTCTGAGTGAACTCCGGGAGTTGGTGATGGACAGGGAGGCCTGGTGTGCTGTGATTCATGGGGTCGCAAAGAGTTGGACATGACTGAGTGACTGAACTGAACTGAAGTTTAGAGCTAGTATGCACAACATTTTGTGAACTTTTTTGTATGTTTTTTTTTATGAATATGTTTTTCTCTTTCTTTGATTATGTACATAGAAACAGGATTTCTAGGTAATAAGGCATATCAAAAGCAGAGACATTACTTTGCTGACTAAGGTCCGTCTAGTCAAGGCTATGGTTTTTCCTGTGGTCATGTATGGATGTGAGAGTTGGACTGTGAAGAAGGCTGAGTCCCTTGGACTGCAAGGACATCCAACCAGTCCATTCTGAAGGAGATCAGCCCTGGGATTTCTTTGGAAGGAATGATGCTAAAGCTGAAACTCCAGTACTTTGGCCACCTCATGCGAAGAGCTGACTCACTGGAAAAGACTCTGATGTTGGGAGGGATTAGGTGCAGGAAGAGAAGGGGACGACTGAGGATTAGATGGCTGGATGGCATCACAGACTCAATGGACGTGAGTCTGAGTGAACTCCGGGAGTCGGAGATGGACAGGGAGGCCTGGCATGCTGCTATTCATGGGGTCACAAAGAGTTGGACACGACTGAGCGACTGAACAAACTGAACTGTATTCAGCTTTTTAAGAAAATAAATAAAATCTATGAATTGATTGTACCTTTTGTGTTAGGATAGAAAAGAGCCTGTTCAGCTCTAGAACCTAACCCTGAGAACTTGTGAAGTAACCTTATATGGCAAATATAACTTTGTCAGTGTGATTAGGTTAAATATATTGAGATGGAGTTTCTCAGTGTTGTTATTTCTGTGTTATCCTAGTGGTTCAAACATAGTCATNGGTTGTTCCCCTAACCTCTCTATTTTCTGCAGTTTCCTTCTGATGTCTGGGGCTGCCTGATTCACAAATGCTAGCATAACTGCTGTGCAGGACTCATCGGTCTGTGGGCCCATGGGGGTATACTGTCTAAAAGCTCCCATTAAACTCTCAAGGCAGGTTTCTGGGCTCTCATTTGGCTCTTGTCTAACCAGATTTCAGTTCAGTTCAGTCACGCAGTCGTGTCCGACTCTTTGCGACCCCATGAATCGCAGTACGCCAGGCCTCCCTGTCCATCACCAACTCCTGGATTTCACTCAGACTCACGTCCATTGAGTCTGTGATGCCATCCAGCCATCTCATCCTCGATCGTCCCTTTCTCCTCCTGCCCCCAATCCCTCCCAGCATCAGGGTCTTTTCCAATGAGTCAACTCTTCGCATAAGGTGCCCAAAGTACTTGAGCTTCAGTTTTAGCATCATTCCTTCCAAAGAAATCCCAGGGTTGATCTCCTTCAGAATGGACTGGTTGGATCTCCTTGCAGTCCAAGGGACTCTCAAGAGTCTTCTCCAACACCACAGTTCAAAAGCATCAATTCTTCTGCGCTCA
>SJXQ01010237.1:0-43795 GCA_006408695.1 Aepyceros melampus | reverse complement strand
CTGGCTGGCACGCTGGATGGGAGGCGCACTGGTGGGCGAGCTGGCGGGCACGCTGGCTGGCAACCAACTGGCAGGCGCACTGGCGGGCACACTGCCTGGCAGGCCAGATGGCTAGCGCACTGACGGGCGCACTGGCGGGCACACTGGCTGGCACCAGACTGGCAGGCACGCTGACGGGCACACTTCCTGGCATGCCGGATGGCAGGTGCACTGGTGTGCGCACTGGTGGGCACGCTGCCTGGCACGAGATTGGCAGGCACACTGGCGGGCATGCTGGCTGGCACCCGACTGGAAGGTGCACTGGCGGGCACAATGCCTGGCATGCGGGATGGCAGGTGCACTGACGGGCACACTGGCTGTCACGCTGCCTGACACACGACTGGCAGGCGCACTGGCGGGAATGCTGGTTGGCACCCGACTGGCAGGCGCACTGGTGGCACACTGCCTGGCACGCTGTATGGCAGGCACACTGGTGGGCAGACTGGCGGGCACGCTGGCTGGAACACCGGATGGGAGGCGCACTGGCGGGCGCACTGGTGGGCACGCTGCCTGAACCCGACTGGCAGGCACACTGGCGGGCACGCTGGCTGGCACCCAACTCGTAGGCGCACTAGCAGGCACATTGCCTGGCACGCCAGATGGCAGGCGCACTGGCGGGCACACTGGCGGGCACGCTGGCTGGCACGCCGGATGGGAGGCGAACTGGCAGGCGCAGTGGTGGGCATGCTGGCTGTCACCCGACTGGCAGGCGCACTGAGCTTTCTAAGGCCCACTTGACTTCACATTCCAAGATGTCTGGCTCTAGATTAGTCATCACATCATCATGATTATCTGGGTCATGAAGATCTTTTTTGTACAGTTCTTCTGTGTATTCTTGCCACCTCTTCTTAATATCTTCTGCTTCTGTTAGGTCCAGACCATTTCTGTCCTTTATCGAGCCCATCTTTGCATGAAATGTTCCCTTGGTATCTCTAATTTTCTTGAAGAGATCTCTAGTCTTTCCCCTTCTGTTCTTTTCCTCTATTTCTTTGCACACTCTTCTAAAAGTATACAAATCAATCATTCCTGGAACTGCATTAAGTCAGTCAATGTCAACTTGTTAATTTGTTCCAAATGTGTATTTTTAAACTTTATCTACTACCCAAAAGAACAGATAAAATGTCTTCAAAAAATCTGAAATAATTTAACTAGCGTGGCAAGATGGCATGGTTTCTGTCTAGTATTTTCTCTTTGGACTAAATTCTGAGAAACATGACAAAGAAAACTGGACATGAAGCTGGCTTCTCCAGAGTCTCATGGGTCAGTTCTTATGTCAATGGCTCAGTCCCTGGTTATTTGTGTTACCTTCAACTTTCTGCTAAAAAGAAAAAAAAAAATTTTTTTTTTAATTTTCTTCCTTGTAGGAAGAATAAAGATATTTGCAAGTCTTTTCTGCCCTCCAAAAGAATAAAAAAAATAATGATTCATGTAGCTTTACTTCACTATGAAGTAAAGAATCAGACATAAAATGTTCAGGTATAATTGGATTTTTGTCTTTAAATCAGCATAAAATGTCGGTGCCCAAATATATGATAACAGAAGCTTAGCATTGATTGATACTCAAGAGAATTGTCAGGTTGCTGAAAGTGCTCCATGTATTGAGGCTCTGGTGCAGTAAAGTGAAACCCATGTCATTAAACAGTGAACAACAGCCAGCTATCAAGTCAAACAAACCCATGCTCAGCTTTCAGATGGGCTGGTTGATAGCAGTGTCACTGTCTTCAAGGAAGGCTGATTTTACAAGAGACAAACAGATATGTTTCCAAATAAATGATTAATGATAATGATATAAAAATAAATGATTAATTATTAATGATATAAAAAAGTAAATAAGTGTTTTGATGCTACAAAGGTGTGAATGATTAATTTTACATACAGATAAAGTTGGATATTTGTTTTCATAAATGCTAAAATGTCATTTAGTTTTATCTATACTTTTTTTTTATTCTGATGCATTGTTTTATTTATTTTTTTTTGGTTTTATTTTATTTTTTTTTAATTAATTTTTATTTTTTAGTTTGTTTTGCTTTACAATACTGTATTCATTTACAGAATGAGTTTTTAGGGAGCTCATTTATTTTTACTAACCTGATTACTTGATTACTAATTATACCAATGATCTGTTTCACAGGCATTTGATTAAGAAATTCATGAAATAAGATACTCACATTTAGTTTATGCATTAATTCTGAAGCATTTATGGAGTACTTATTGTATGCTGATCTCTGTACTTTTCTGGTACCAGCAACATCTGGTAAGTGATCAGCCAATCTTTCTTTTTTTTCTTTTGACAGCTGCAGTCCTGGTAAGTGACACTTCTAAGTGATAAATATTTTCATTGCACTTGAATAAAACATACCTCCTACTGTCTTCACTCATTAATTGAACATATATTTGAGCAACTAGTGTGGACAAGTATTATATAGGACAAAGAGGACAGGAATTAATTTAATTCCTGTTTAATTCCTGTTTATGCTCTCAGGAAACTAATAGTACATAGACTTCCTCATTAATCTTACTTGTGTCATGAATCACATAAACTGGGGCTCCCAATTTTGATTGTCTAATTAGAATTACCTGGATAATACAGATTCTTAAGGGCCACTCTTAAGTCTTACTTAATAGTTCTTAGATGGAGTCCTAAAATCTCCATTTTATAAAATTTTATAATTGATACCCAAACACAATCAAGTCCATTATCTAGCAAAATTAACAGCATCTGCCTAACCTTATAACCATTCAAACAGGTAAAAACAGATATTCTGCACTCCCAATTTTCTCTACTTTACCTGTGGCTTGGGAGGGGTTCCCCAGTGGCTCAGATGGTAAAGAAACTGCCTACAGTGCAGAAGACCTGGGTTCAATCACTGGGTCAGGAAGATCCCAGGAGATAACATATTTCCTTTCCTTCCTTGAGAAGGAAATAGCAACCCACTCCAGTATTCTTGCCTGGAGAATCCCATGGACAGAGGATCCTGGAGGGCTACAGACCATGGAGTCACAAAGAATTGGACATGATGGAGCAACGAATGCTTTCACATTTTCACTTTTTTGTGATTCATGTAATTTAAGTCTTGCAATTATTACTATATAACTAAAGTCTTGTAATTAAAATATATAATTTTGAGCATAATATTTCAAAATCATGGACTCAACCAACAATTTGAAAATTTTGATTTTTTAATTATTTTTTTGAAATAAATTTATTTATTTAATTGGAGGTTAATTACTTTACAATATTGCATTGGTTTTGCCATACATCAACATGAATCTGCCACAGGTATACACATGTTCCCCATCCTGAACCCCACTCCCTCCTCTCTCCCCGTACCATTCCTCTGGGTCATTCCAGTGCACCAGCCCCAAGCATCCTGTATCATGCATCGAACCTGGACTGATGATTCATTTCATATATGATATTATACATGTTTCAATTCCATTCTCCCAAATCATCCCACCCTCACCCTCTCCCACAGAGTCCAAAAGACTGTTCTATAGATCTGTGTCTCTATTGCTGTCTCGCATACAGGGTTATCATTACCATCTTTCTAAACTCCATATATATGCTTTAGTATACTGTATTGGTGTTTTTCTTTCTGGCTTGCTTCACTCTGTATAATAGGCTCCAGTTTCATCCACCTCATTAGAACTAATTCAAATGTATTCTTTTTAATGGCTGAGTAATACTCCATTGTGTATATGATCCATTCTTAGCTTTCTTATCCATTCATCTGCTGATGGACATCTAGGTTGCTTCCATGTCTTGGCTATTATAAACAGTGCTGCGATGAACATTGGGGTACACATGTCTCTTTCGATTCTGGTTTCCTCAGTGTGTATGCCCAACAGTGGGATTGCTGGGTCATAAGGCAGTTCTATTTCCAGTTTTTTAAGTGGTCTCCACACTGTTCTCCACAGTGGCTGTACTAGTTTGCATTCCCACCAACAGTGTAAGACAGTTCCCTTTTCTCTACACCCTCTCCAGCATTTATTGCTTGTAGACTTTTGGATAGCAGCCATTCTGACTGGTGTGAAACGGTACCTCATTGTGGTTTTGATTTGCATTTCTCTGATAATGAGTGATATTGAGCATCTTTTCATGTGTTTGTTAGCCATCTGCATGTCTTGTTTGGAGAAATGTCTATTTAGTTCGCAGGCCCATTTTTTGATTGGGTCATTTATTTTTCTGGAACTGAGCTTCAGTAGTTGCTTGTATATTTTTGAGATTAGCTTTTGTCAGTTGCTTCATTTGCTATTATTTTCTCCCATTCTGAAGGCTGTCTTTTCCCCTTGCTTAGAGGATCCTTTGTTGTGCAGAAGCTTTAAGTTTAATTAGGTCTCATTTGTTTATTTTTGCTTTTATTTCCAGTATTCTGGGAGGTGGGTCATAGAGGATCCTACTGTGATATATGTCAAAGAGTGTTTTGCCTATGTTCTCCTCTAGGAGTTTTATAGTTTCTGGTCTTACGTTTAGATCTTTAATCCATTTTGAGTTTATTTTTGGGTAGATGTATTCCTAAGTATTTTATTCTTTTAATTGCAATGGTGAATGGAATTGTTTCCTTAATTTCCTTTTCTATTTTCTCATTATTAGTGTATAGGAATGCAAGGGATTTCTGTGTGTTGATTTTATATCCTGCAACTTTACTATATTCATTGACTAGCTCTAGTAATTTTCTGGTGGAGTCTTTAGGGTTTTCTATGTAGAGGATCATGTCATCTGCAAACAGTGAGAGTTTTATATCTTCTTTTCCAATTTGGATTCCTTTTATTTCTTTTTTTGCTCTGATTGCTGTGGCCAAATCTTCCAAAACTATGTTGAATATTAGTGATGAAATTGGGCACCCTTGTCTTGTTCCTGACTTTAGGGGAAATGCTTTCAATTTTTCACCATTGAGGATAATGTTTGCTGTGGGTTTGTCATAGATAGCTTTTATTATGTTGAGGTATGTTCTTTCTATTCCTGCTTTCTGGAGAGTTTTTATCATAAATGAATGTTGAATTTTGTCAAAGGTTTTCTCTGAATCCATTGAGATAATCACATGGTTTTTATTTTTCAATTTGTTAGCATGGTGTATTACATTGATTTGCGAACATTGAAGCATCCTTGCATCCCTGGGATAAACCCCACTTGGTCATTGTGTATGATCTTTTAATGTGTTGTTGGATTCTGATTGCAAGAAGTTTGTTAAGGATGTTTGCATCTATGTTCATCAGTGATATTGGCCTGTAGTTTTCTTTTTTTGTGGCATCTTGTCAGGTTTTGGTATTAGGATGATGGAGGCCTCATGGAATGAGTTTGAAAGTTTAGCTTCCTCTGCAATTTTCTGGAAGAGTTTGAGTAGGATAGGTGTTAGCTCTTCTCTAAATTTTTGGTATACTTCAACTGTGATGCCGTCTGGACCTGGGCTTTTGTTTGCTGGAAGGTTTTGATTACAGTTTCAATTCCCATGCTTGTGATGTGGTTGTTAAGATTTTCTATTTCTTCCTGGTTAAGTTTTGGAAAGTTGTACTTTTTGAGAATTTGTCCATTTCTTCCACGTTGTCCATTTTATTGGCATATAATTGCTGATAGTAGTCTCTAATGATCCTTTGTATTTTCTGCGTTGTTTGTTGTGATCTCCCCATTTTCATTTCTAATTTTATTGATTTGATTTTTCTCCCTTTGTTTCTTGATGAGTCTGGCTAATGGTTTATCAATTTTATTTATCCTCTCAAAGAACCAGCTTTTGGCTTTTTTGATTTTTGCTATGGTCTCTTTTGTTTCTTTTGCATTTATTTCTGCCCTAATTTTTATGATTTCTTTCCTTCTACTAACCCTGGGCTTCTTCATTTCTTCCTTTTCTAGTTGCTTTAGGTGTAGAGTTGGGTTATTTATTTGACTTTTTTCTTGTTTCTTGAGGTATGCCTGTATTGCTATGAATTTTGCCCTTAGCACTGCTTTTACAGTGTCCCACAGGTTTCGGGTTGTTGTGTTTTCATTTTCATCCATTCCTATGCATATTTTGATTTCTTTTTTGATTTCTTCTGTGATTTGTTGGTTTTTCAGCAGCGTGTTGTTCAGCCTCCATATGTTGGAATTTTTAATAGTTTTTTTTCCCCCCCCTGTAATTGAGATCTAATCTTACTGCATTGTGGTCAGAAAAGATGCTTGGAATGATTTCAAATTTTTTGAATTTACCAAGGCTGGATTTATGGCCCAGGATATGATCCATCCTGAAGAAAGTTCCATGTGTGCTTGAGAAAAATATGAAATTCATTGTTTTGGGGTGAAATTCCTGAGGTGAGGTGAGGTGAAGTCGCTCAGTCGTGTCCAACTCTTTGCGACCCTGTGGACTGTAACCTACTAGGCTTCTCAGTCCATGGGATTCTCCAGGCAAGAATACTGGAGTGGATTGCCATTTCCTTCTCCAGAGGATCTTCCCAACCCAGGGATCGAACCCAAGTCTCCCGCACTGGAGGCAGACGCTTTAACCTCTGAGCCACCAGAAATGTCCTATAGATATCAATTAGGTCTAACTGCTCTATTGTATCATTTAAAGTTTGTGTTTCCTTGGTAATTTTCTGTTTAGTTGATCTATCCATAGGTGTGATTGGGGTATTAAATTATCCTACTATTATTGTGTTATTGTTAATTTCCCATTTCATACTTGTTAGCATTTGTCTTACATATTGTGGTGCTCCTATGTTGGGTGCATATATAATTGTTATATCTTCTTCTTGGATTGATCCTTTGATCATTATGTAGTGTCCCTCTTTGTCTCTTTTAACAGCCTTTGTTTTAAAGTCTATTTTTATCGGATATGAGTATTGCTACTCCTGCTTTGGTCTCTGTTTGCATGGAATTTCTTTCCCATCCCTTCACTTTCAGTCTGTATATGTCCCCTGTTTTGAGGTGGGTCTCTTTTAGACAACATATATAGGGGTCTTGTTTTTGTATCCATTCAGCCAGTCTTTGTCTTTTGGTTGGGGCATTCAACCCATTTATGTTTAAGGTAATTATTGATAAGTCTGATCCCATTGCCATTTACTTTATTTTTTTTGGTTTTGGGTTTATACACCCTTTTTGTGTTTCCTGTCTAGAGGATCTCCTTTAGCATTTGTTGGAGAGCTGGTTTGGTGGTGCTGAATTCTCTCATCTTTTGCTTGTCTGTAAAGCTTTTGATTTCCCCTTCATATTTGAATGAGATCCTTGCTGGGTACATTAATCTGGGCTGTAGATTATTTTCTTTTATCACTTTAAGTATGTCTTGCCATTCCCTCCTGGCCTGAAGAGTTTCCATTGAAAGATCAGCTGTAAACCCATTTACATTTAAGGTAATTATTGATAAGTCTGATCCCATTGCCATTTACTTTATTGTTTTGGGTTCAAGTTTATACACTCTTTCTGTGTTTTCTGTCTAGAAAATATCCTTTAACATTTGTTGGAGAGCTGGTTTGGTGGTGCTGAATTCTCTCAGCTGCTGCTTGTCTGTAAAGCTTTTGATTTTTCCTTTATATTTGAGTGAGATCTTTGCTGGATACAGTAATCTGGGCTGTAGGTTATTTTCTTTCATCACTTTAAGTATGTCTTGCCATTCCCTCCTGGCCTGAAGAGTTTCTATTGAAAGATCAGCTGTTATCCTTATGGGAATCCCCTTGTGTGTTATTTGTTGTTTTTCCCTTGCTGCTTTTAATATTTGTTCTTTGTGTTTGATCTTTGTTAATTTGATTAATATATGTCTTGGGGTGTTTTGCCTTAGGTTTATCTTGTTTGGGACTCTCTGGGTTTCTTGGACTTGGGTGATTATTTCCTTCCCCATTTTAGGGAAGTTTTCAACTATTATCTCAAGTATTTTCTCATGGTCTTTCTTTTTGTCTTCTTCTTCTGGGACTCCTATGATTCGAATGTTGGAGCGTTTCATATTGTCCTGGAGGTCTCTGAGATTGTCCTCATTTCTTTTAATTCATTTTTCTATTTTCCTCTCTGATTCATTTATTTCTACCTTCTATCTTCTACTTCACTAATCCTATCTTCTGCCTCCATTGTTCTACTATTTGTTGCCTCCTGAGTGTTTTTTTATCTCATTTATTGCTTTATTCATTGTATATTGACTCTTTTTTATTTCTTCTAGGTCCTTGTTAAACCTTTTTGCATCTTCTCAATCCTTGTCTCCAGGCTATTTTATCTGTGATCCCATTTTGATTTCAAGATTTTGGATCACTTTCACTATCATTATTTGGAATTCTTTATCAGGTAGATTCCCTATCTCTTCCTCTTTTGTTTGGTTTGGTGGGCATTTATCCTGCTCCTTTGTCTGCTGGGTATTCCTTTGTCTCTTATCTTGTTTATGCTGCTGAGTTTGGGGTGGCCTTTCTGTATTCTGGGAGTTTGTGGAGTTCTCTTTATTATGGAGTTTCCTCACTTTGGGTGGGGTTGTACGGGTGGTTTGTCAAGGTTTCTTGGTTAGGGAAGCTTGTGTCGGTGTTCTGGTGGGTGGAGCTGGATTTCTTCTCTCTGGAGTGCAATGAAGTATCCAGTAATGAGTTATGAGATGTCAGTGGTTTTGAAGTAACTTTGGGCAGCCTGTATATTGAAACTCAGGGCTGTGTTCCTATATTGCTGGAGAATTTGCGTGGTATGTCTTGCTCTGGAACTTGTTGGCCCTTGGGTGGTGCTTGGTTTCAGTATAGGTATGGAGGCATTTGATGAGCTCCTGTTGATTAATGTTCCGTGGTGTCAGGAGTTCTCTGGTGTTCTTAGGATTTGGACTTAAGCCTCCTGCTTCTGGTTTTCAGTCTTAGTTTTACAGTTGTCTCAAGACTTCTCTTTCTATACAGCACTGTTGATAAAACATATCCTTTTGAAGACAATGGGCTACTTTCTGGGTGTCTGTGGTCCTCTGCCAGCATTCAGAAGTTATTTTGTGGGATTTACTCAGCGTTTAAATGTTCTTTTGATGAATTTGTGCAGGAGAAAGTGGTCTCCCCGTCCTATTCCTCTGCCATCTTAGGACCGCCCCCTTATCTTAGTTTTCTGAATGTTGAGCTTTAAGCCAGCTTGTTGACTCTGCTCTTTCACTTTCATCAAGAGGCTTTTGAGTTCTTCACTTTCTGCCATAAGGGTGCTGTCATCTGCATATCTGAGGTTATTGATATTTCTCCCAGCAATCTTGATTCCAGCTTATGCTTTATGCAGCCCAGCATTTCTCATGATGTACTCTGCATAGAAGTTAAATAAGCAGGGTGACAATATACAGCCTTGACGGACACCCTAACCCTAACCCTTTTCCTATTTGGAACCAGTCTGTTGTTCCATGTCCAGTTCTAACTGTTGCTTCCTGACCTGCATACAGGTTTCTCAGAGGCAGGTCAGGTAGTCTGGTATTCCCATCTCTTTCAGAATTTTCCACAGTTTATTGTGATCCACACAGTCAAAGGCTTTGACATAGTCAATAAAGCAGAAATGGATGTTTTTCTGGAACTCTCTTGCTTTTTCCACGATCCAGCGGATGTTGGCAATTTGATCTCTGGTTCCTCTACCTTTTCTAAAACCCGCTTGAACATCTGGAAGTTCATGGTTCACATATTCCTGAAGCCTGGCTTGGAGAATTTTGGATTACTTTACTAGCGTGTGAGATGAGTGCAATTGTGTGATAGTTTGAGCATTCTTTGGCATTGCCTTTCTTTGGGATTGGAATGAAAACTGACCTTTTCCAGTCCTGTGGCCACTGCTGAGTTTTCCACATTTGCTGGCATATTGAGTGCAACACTTGCACAGCATCATCTTTTAGGAGTTGAAATAGCTCAACGGAATTCCTTTACCTCTACTAGCTTTGTTCATAGTGATGCTTTCTAAGGCCCACTTGACTTCACATTCCAGGATGTCTAGCTCTAGGTGACTGATCACACCATTTTGATTATCTGTGTTGTGAAGCTCTTTTTTGTATAATTTTTCTGTGTATTCTTGCCACCTCTTAATAGCTTCTGCTTCTATCAGGTCCATACCATGTCTTTCCTTTATTGAGCCCATCTTTACATGAAAAGTTCCCTTGGTATCTCTAATTTTCTTGAAAAGATCTCTAGTCTTTCCCATTCTACTGTTTTCCTCTATTTTTTGCATTGATGATTGCTGAGGAAGGCTTTCTTATCTCTTCTTGCTATTCTTTGGAACTCTGCATTCAGATGCTTATATCTTTCCTTTTCTCCTTTGCTTTTCACTTCTCTTCTTTTCACAGGTATTTGTAAGGCCTCCTCAGATAGCCATTTTGCTTTTCTGCATTTTTCTTGGGGATGGTCTTGATCCCTGTCTCCTGTACAGTGTCATGAACCTCCATCCATAGTTCATCAGGCACTCTATCTATTAGATCTAGTCCCTTAAATCTATTCTCATTTCCACTGTTTAATCATAAGGGATTTGATTTTGGTCATACCTGAATGGTCTAGTGGTTTTCCCTACTTTCTTCAATTTGTCTGAATTTGGCAATAAGGAGTTCATGATCTGAGCCACAGTCAGTTCCCGGTCTTGTTTTTGCTGACTCTATAGAGCTTCTCCATCTATGGCTGCAAAGAATATAATCAGTCTGATTTCAGTGTTGACCATCTGGTGATGTCCATGTGTAGTCTTCTCTTGTGTTGTTGGAAGAGGGTGTTTGCTATGACCACTGTGTTCTCTTTGGAAAACTCTATTAGCCTTTGCCCTGCTTCATTCCATATTCCAAGGCCAAATTTGCCTGTTATTCCAGGTGTTTCTTGACTTCCTACGTTTGCATTCCAGTCCCCTATAATGAAAAAGACATCTTTTTTTGTGGTGTTAGTTCTAAAAGGTCTTGTAGGTCTTCTATAGAACTCTTCAACTTCAGCTTCTTCAGCATTACTGGTTGGGGAATAAATTTGGATTACCATGATATTGAATGGTTTGCCCTGGAAATAAACAGATAATTCTGTCATTTTTGAGATTGCATCCAAGTACTGCATTTTGGACTCTTTTGGATGGCATTACCACCTCAAAACTCTGGGATGTGGTGATGGACAGGGAAGCCAGGTGTGCTGCAGTCCATGGGGTCTGACACGTCTGAGTGACTGAACTGAACTGAAATGAAGATTCATTGTGCCTAGATGGATTTTTCCATTATTCAGTGACAGTAATTTCATTGAATGTATGTACCACAAATTTTCTCCCATTCACCTACTGAAGAACATCTTGGTTGCTTTCAGTTTATGGCAATTATGAACAAAGATTCTGTAAATATGAGATTGCACATTTTCATGTAGACATTTATTCCAGTCATGTGAATAAATCCTAGGGTGTGGCTGTGGGATTATTTGGTAAGATTATGTTTACCTTTTCAGAAAACTGCCAAGTTGTTTTCCAGGTGGGTGTTCCCAACAGGAGGAAGGAACTATCCCCTCCTTTACATTTTTGTCAGCAATTGACATTGTTAATTTTTAAAATTAATTTTAGCCATTCCAGAAAGTATGTAATGGCATCACATTATTGTAATAGTGTGTATTTCCCTAATGAAAAATGATGCTTTATTATGTTTTGATATGCTCACTTCACATTGGTGTATCTTCTTTTGTGAGGTGTCTTTCAAATCTTTTGCTTATTTAAAAAATTTATTGTGTCTTTTGTCTCCAATTTTATGGAAATATGTTTGACAAATATGATAAATATGGTTGAACTGGATATATTATGGTTTTGCAATGTAAGTTTTAAGGCACATAATGTGACGATATAATATGTATGCATATTGTAAATGATTACCAAAATCAGGTTAGTTAAGATATCCATCAACTCATACAGTTACCATTTCTTTTTGTATACTTGAGAGCACTTAAAATCTATTCCCTTAATATTCAGTATGATGCTATTAATTATAATAATGGTAATGTACATTAGATTAGCAGAATATATCCATCTTATAATTGAAAGTTTGTAACTTTGACCAACATTTTCCCAATATCCCCAACTTGTTTGACCAACATTTCCCCAGTTCCCTCAATTTCAATCCCTGGTAACCATGTTCTACTTTTTAGTTCTATGAGTTTAACTTTTACAGATACAACTATGAGTGATATCATACAGTATTTGCCTTGCTATGTATAACTATTCTACTTGGCATAATGTCCTCCACAGTCTTCCATGTTGCTGCAAATTACAGGATTTCCTTCTTTTTTATGGATGAAAAATACTCCATTATATGTATATATCACATTTTCTTTATCCATTGATCTGTCCATGAAATCTTAGGTTGTTTGCCTATCTTACTTACTATGAATAATGCTGTGATGAATACAAGATTGAATATATCTCTGAGAGTTGCAGTTTTCATTTCATTCATTTCATTCAGTACAGAAGTGGGATTGTTGAATCATAGAGCAATTCTATTTCTAATTTTTTAAGAAAACTTGATACTGTCTTCCACAAGGCTGTACTAATTTACATACCTAATGGTAACAAGTACACTTATCTCTACTCTCACCAATATTTATTATCCTTTGCCTTTTTGATGACAACCATTCTAGTAAGTGTGAAGTGATCTTTCGTTAAGGTTTTAATTTTCATTTTCTTGGTGATTAGTGATTTTGAGCACCTTTTCATATACCCATATGTATGTCTTTTCTGGATAAATATCTGTTAAAGTGCTTTGCCTATTTTAAAAATCAGATTATTAGTTTTTTTTTTTTTGGTATTGAGTTGTATGGATTCTTAATATATTTTGGGTACTAACCACTCATCATATATATGATAATATTTTCCCATTCCATAGTTCTTGCTTCTTCATTTTATTTTTTCTTTTGATGTGCAGAAGCCATTTAATTTGAAGTCTCACTTGTTTATCTTTGCTTTTGTTGCTATACTTTTTGGTGTCATATTGAAAAGTAGACATAGTCAAGACAAATACAAAGGAGCTTTACATTTTCTTCTAGGAGTTTTACAGTTTCATGTATTACATTTAAGCCTTTAAAACATTTAAAGACAATCTTTATGTGTGGTAGAAGCTAAAGATCCAACTTAATTGTTTTGCCTGTAAATATCCAGTTTTTCCAATGTCATTTATTAGAGATTAGAGTGAAAAAGTTGGCTTAAAGCTCAACATTCAGAAAACGAAGATCATGGCATCTGGCCCCATCACTTCATGGGAAATAGATGGGGAAACAGGAGAAACAGTGTCAGACTTTGTTTTTTTGGGCTCCAAAATCACTGCAGATGGTGACTGCAGCCATGAAATTAAAAGGCGCTTACTCCTTGGAAGAAAAGTTGTGACCAACCTAGATAGCATATTCAAAAGCAGAGACATTACTTTGCCGACTTAAGGTCCGTCTAGTCAAGGCTATGGTTTTTCCTGTGGTCATGTATGGATGTGAGAGTTGGACTGTGAAGAAGGCTGAGCGCAGAAGAATTGATGTTTTTGAACTGTGGTGTTGGAGAAGACTCTTGAGAGTCCCTGGACTGCAAGGAGATCCANAGTCAAGGCTATGGTTTTTCCTGTGGTCATGTATGGATGTGAGAGTTGGACTGTGAAGAAGGCTGAGCGCAGAAGAATTGATGTTTTTGAACTGTGGTGTTGGAGAAGACTCTTGAGAGTCCCTTGGACTGCAAGGAGATCCAACCAGTCCATTCTGAGGGAGATCAACCCTGGGATTTCTTTGGAAGGAATGATGCTAAAACTGAAGCTCCAGTACTTTGGTCATCTTATGCGAAGAGTTGACTCATTGGAAAAGACCCTGATGCTGGGAGGGATTGGGGGCAGGAGGAGAAGGGGACGACCGAGGATGAGATGGCTGGATGGCATCACGGACTCAATGGGTGTGAGTCTGAGTGAACTCCGGGAGTTGGTGATGGACAGGGAGGCCTGGCGTGCTGCGATTCATGGGGTCGCAAAGAGTCGGACACGACTGAGCGACTGAACTGAACTGATATTTTCCCCTTTGTATATCCTTGCCATTCTTCTCAAAAATCGGTTGGCTGAATAAGTATGGGTTTATTTCTGGGCTCTCAATTTTGTTTCATTGATCTGTCTGTTTCTACGCCAGTAACATTGTTGTTAATCACTAAGTCGTGTCTAACTCTGCAACTCCATGGACTGTATCCCATCAAGCTCTTCTGTCCATGGGGTTTCCCAGCAAGAATACTGTAGTGGGTTGCCATTTCCTTTTGATTTTCATCACTTTTCAATATAGTTTGAAACCAATTCATGTGGCACATCCCAAATAGTTCTTCTTTTCAAGATTGTTTTAGTTATTCAAGGAACTCTATGGTTCTTAATGAACTTTAAGATTGCTTTTACTATTTCTTCGAAAATGCCATGGAATTTTATTAGGGATTGTATTGAATCTCTTGGGCTTCCCTGGTGGATCAGACAGTAAAGAACTGGTAGATTTGTTTGGGTAATATGGATATTTTAACAGTATCAATTCTTCCAATTCATGAATATATAAATATTTCCATTTATTTCTTTTTCAGTGTCTTATAGTTTTAATGTACAGATCTTATACCTCCTTATTTAAATTTGTCACTAAATTTTTTATTCTTTTTAATGCTATTATAAGTTGTTTTGTTTCCTTATTTTTCAGAAAGCTTGTTGTTAGTATATAGAAATAAAAATGGTTTTTGAATATTGACTGTGTATCCTGCAGCTTTCCTGAATCCATTTATCAGGCAACAGTTTTTGGTGAAATCTTTAGGGTTTTTTACATATAAAATCATAAACAGAAACAATTTAACTTCTTTCCAGTTTGGATGGGTTTTCTTTCTTTTCCTTGCCTAATTGCTCTGCCTATGACTTCCTGAACTGTTTTCAATAGAAGTAGAAAAACAGCCACCTTTGTCTTATTTTGATCTTAGAGAAAATGTTTTCTCTTTTTCAGTGTTGAGTATAATGTAGCTGTGGGCTTGTTATATATGGCCTTTATCATATTGAAAAATATTCCTTCTATACCTAATTTGTTGAGAGTTCTTATCATGAAAGTATATTGAATTTTGTCAAATCTTTCTTCTGCATCTTTTGAAATGATCTTGTTTTGTCTTTCATACTGTTAAAGTGGTATATTGAAGTCTCTCACTATTATTGAAATAATTATCCATCTAATTATTATTGTCCATCTGTCTAATGATCTATCAGTTTTTTAAATTATTTGATTTATATATTTAGGTGCTCTGATATTTAGTGCCTAGCCTATATATTTACCTTTTTATATCCTTTGGACAATTGATTCCTTTATCATTATTTAGTGGCCTTCTTTGTCCTGTGTGTCAGATTTTCATAGAAAGTTTATTTTCCCTATTTATAAATATAGCTACCCTGGTTTCTTTTCATTACCAAAGGGATATCTTTTTCCATTTCTTTACTTTTAGTCTATATGTGTTTTTAAGACCAAAACGAGTCTCTAGTAGGCAACATATTAGATTCTTTTTGTTTTGTTGTTCCAATTGAGCCACTCTGTGGATTTTGCTTGGTGAATTATTCCATTTACATTTAATGTAACTGACAGGTAAGGAATTACTACTGTCAGTTCAGTTCAGTTGCTCAGTCATGTCCGACTCTTTATGACCCCATGGACTGCAGCATGCCAGGCCTCCCTGTTCATCACCAACTGCAGGAGTTTACTCAAATTTATGTCCATTGAGTCACTGATACCATCCAACCATCTCATCCTCTGTTGTCCTCTCCACTTCCAATCTTTCCCAGCATCAGGGTCTTTTCAAATGAATCAGCTCTTCACATCAGGTGGCCACAGTATTGGAGTTTCTGTTCAGCATCAGTCCTTCCAATGAATACTCAAGACTGATTTCCCTTAGAATGGACTGGTGGATCTCCTTGGTCATTCCTTGACCAAGGGATGGTCAAGAGTCTTCTCCAACACCACAGTTCAAAAGCATCAATTCTTTGGTGCTCAGCTTTCTTTATGGTCCAACTCTCACATCCATACATGACTACTGGAAAAACCATAGCTTTGACTAGATGGACCTTTGTTGGCAAAGTAATGTCTTTGATTTTTAATATGCTGTCTAGGTTGGTCATGACTTTTCTTCCAAGGATCAAGCATCTTTTAATTTCATGGCTGCAGTCACCATCTGCAGTGATTTGGGGCCAAAATAATAATAATAATAATAATAATAATAATAATAATAATAATAAAGTATCTTACTGTTTCCATTGTTTCCCTATCTATTTGCCATGAAGTGATTGGACCAGATGCCATGATCTTAGTTTTCTGAATGTTGAGCTTTAAGTCAACTTTTCACTCTCCTCTTTCACATTCATCAAAAGACTCTTTAGTTCTTCTTTGCTTTCTGCCATAAGAAAGTGTCATCTGCATATCTGAGGTTACTGATATTTCTCCTAGGAATCTTGATTCCAACTTGTGCTTCACCGAGTCCAGCATTTCTTATGATGTACTCTGCATATGAATTAAATAAGCAAGGTGACCATATACAGTCTTCATGTACTTGTTTCCCGATTTGGAACCAGTCTGCTGTTCCATGTCCAATTCTAACTGTTGCTTCTTGACTTGAATACAGATTTCTCCGAAGGCAGGTCAGGTGTTCTGGTATTCCCATCTCTTGAAGAATTTTCCACAGTTTATTGTGATCCACACAGTCAAAGCTCTGGTATAGTCAATAAAGCAAAAGTAGATGTTTTTCTGGAAGTCTCTGCTTTTTCGATGATCCAGTGGATGTTGGCAATTTGATCTCTGGTTTCTCTGCCTTTTCTAAATCCAACTCGAACATCTAGAAGTTCTAGGTTCACATACTGTTGAAGTCTGACTTGGAAATTTTGAGCATTACTTTGCTAATGTGTGAGATGAGTGCGATTGTGCGGTAGTTTGAACATTCTTGGCATTGCCTTTCTTTGGGATTGGAATGAAAACTAACCTTTTCCAGTCCTGTGGCCACTGCTGAGTTTTCCACATTTTCTGGCATATTGAGTACAGCCCTTTTACAGCATCATCTTTTAGGATTTGAAATAACTCAACTGGAATTCCATCACTACTGTCATTTCATTAATTATTTTCTGACTTTTTGTAATTTCTTTGTTCATTTTTTCTTCTCTTTCTGTCTTGGTTTGTGATTGTTTTTTGGGGGGAGAGGTAATTAGGTTATACTTTGATTCCTTTTTTTTTCCTTTTTTCCCCCTCTAATCAATTTTACCTTAAGTATGATGTTAGATTTACATTTTTATATATACATTTTATTTCATTAAGAAAGTTCCTTATTAAATCTAGTTTTAGGGGGAAGTTTTTATTATGAATATATCTTTAGTTTTCTCAAATGCCTTTTTTTGTCTATATAGTCATGTGATTTTTCTTATTCAATATGCAAATACAATAATTACACTGATGAACTTAATGTTGAGCTAGTTTTCCATTCATGAAATGAATACAATTTCATACTGATGCATAATCTTTTTTATATATCATTTTGCTTTTCTACTATTTTTTCAAGGAGTGTTTTCTTTCTCTTCACAAGAGATATTGGTGTGTATTATTCTAGTAATCACTTTAGCTGGTTTTGGTATTAAACTACAAGTTGGTGCATAGAATGAATAAATAAGTTACCCCTCTGCTTCACTTTTCTTGAAAATGTTGTGAAACTTTTGATCACGTATTACTTAAATGTTTGATAAAATTCACTGGTAAAACTATTTGGGGCTGTAGTTTTACAAAATTATTAGTCTTTTATTCATTGTCTTTAATAAATTTAAGGCTATTTAGGTTATCTACTTTCCTCATGTAAATTCTAGTAGTTGTGTCTTTTGAAACTTTGATATGTTTTATTCCAAGTTATGAAATCTGTGGCATAGCATTGTCCCAGGTATTTATTTATAATTCTATTAATGGTCATGGGATCAGTAGAAATCCCTTTCATTCATTTGTGATATTGGTGTTTTGCATCTTCTCTCTTAAATCTTCATTACCCTAGCTAGCATTTTATCTATTTCATTGATCTGTTTGTTGTATACTTTAAATTCTACAAATTAGTGAACTACTTTGTAGGTGGTCAACAAATTGACATGCCAAACCCAAGAAATTTTATACTTTTAATCTAATTGAGATAACAAGGGAACATGATAAAGAATTATGATGACTATAGCAAATAAGAGGATTTAAAGAAATTTAATCTAAGTGAGACAAGGGAACATGATAAAGAATTATAATGACTATAGAAAATAAGAGGATTTTTAAAATTTCTGTAGGCATTGAAAGCAAAGTTTTATTTGACCATTTCAATCTTGTTTTATTTTTAGAGATATTTATTCAGTGTCTACTGTCCTCATAAATAATGATGGCCTCTTTGAATAATATAAGTAAAGGTCAATGAATATAAAACTACCCTGTACCAGACATTCTTTTAATCATTTTATGGACTTTTCATTTCCTCCTCAGAAAATCCAAAATTTAACAGAAAAGAAAAATAAAGGACAGGACAGTGAAATAGTATATTTTTTAAATGTGGTAGATAGTGAATGAAGGAGCTTGGGTTCTAACTCATATCCTTCTGTTTCAAATCTTTGTTATTTCTGATGACTTTCTAATGTTTCAATCAATTAGAGATGAACTAATAAAACAAAAGTTAGTATATTTATGGCAATATGAAGGTAACATAAGACATTGATGAGACTCAGGTTTGTTGGGCTCTCAAGGAGAGCCCAAATTTGGTTGAAAACTTATGGGAAAAAAATCTTTATAGAAGAGATGATATTGAGATAGTTAACAGTAACTTAGGAAAGATGGAAAATCTAGGCAGTATAAATAACTGAATTTTATCTCCATATCAGAAATAGGGCCTTAGAAATCAATGATGGTAATTTTAAGAACACATCATCAGAGAGAAGGAAAAATGATAGTGTATACATGCTCTTCATTGAAATAAGGATGGTGCACCATACATCTTGCATTTGGCTCTCAAGATCCGCTCTCCTCTCTTCTCATATTGTCACCTACTCCATGTTTCTCTGCCTTCCAGATGGATTTATCTAAGCAGATGATTTTACATGGCTCTCTTTCTGAATACTGGTACCAATAACTTATACTTATCCCTTTAGGCCCAAAGTTGGTAAATCCTTTGCACTACAATATTTTTGCAGTATTCCCAACACTCAAATCCTGTAAATAATACCCTTTAAATAAACACTCCTCAAATAATCCAATTTCAAGTGTGCCATCTGTTTCTCTTTGGAACCTTTCTTGACACAGATGGCTTTATGGGAAAAATATCCAAACTGAAGAAAGTGCAGAATTCAATAAACTGGGGTAAGAAGAGGAAAGTCCATGTATGAATGTATAACCAGGGCTGTAAAAAAATGTAACATAGCAAAAGCACTTTAAAATTATTATGCAAACAGTAAGCAAACAGTAAATAAACAACATTGATGACGGGAACTATCTTGAGTTACCCAAGGCTATGATCAGGGAAGGAAATGATAAAACTAATACCGAGTTTGGAACCAGAAAAGGAACAGGAATTAAAATAGGGACCTTGAGAAAGATGATAGAAGGGTACTGATAAGGAAAGTGTCGTAAAACCAAGAGGGAATATTCTTAGTAGCTGACATAGGGGAAATATTTCTGGGTAGAAGGTATGAAATAAAATTCATATTTTATGGCAAGACAAGAAATGTTTAAACATAAAAATTTTTCTGTGCCCTTTTTCCTCCTTTCCCCCATCTATTCTGCACTGTGTAGCTGAATTTGCATCAGCCAAACCATCCATATCAGGAAAAAATACCTGCTCAACCATAAAGAAAAATATTATCTTAAGACCAATAAGACAACTCCCCAAAAGATAATATTCCTTCTTGATCCTTTAAGAGGACACAGTGATGCTTATATCTGAACTTATAAACTGTCAGTACATCATCTCATGACAATGTTTAGTCTCAAAAAGCTTCTGTAACTGTGTGTTGCTTCTAATGGCTGGAACAGTTCTCAGAGCTTTCTGAGATGCTGCTTCCAGTTTATAATCTGCACTTTGGCTCTAATAAAACTTTCCATTTCGTTCTTAGATTGCTTAATTTTTTTGTCAACAGAAGTCAGTATCTCATACTGACTTTTTATAAATTCTTCTGAGATTGGGCTTCCTGTTAGCTCAGGCCTGCTGTCACCTTAGTACTTCATTCTATTTTATGGCACAGAATGGTGATGGTAAAGGCTGAATGGTAGAGAATAACTGTGATACTATGGTAGGATGGGGTGATAGTGCTGGCACAATTCAGAATGCTGGTAGAGAAAGCTGTTGTGTCAGGGATGAAAGGTACGGCAAGACTGGGAGAATTAGGAGAGGTATTCAGGTCGCTAATGTGGAACCAAGTTATAGAACCCCCAGCCCCAAGATGTACTTAAGTCATTTCCATTTCTTCATAATTATAGAATGATAGAAATACAAATTGAGCATTCGGTTGAAAATGTACAGTACATTGAAACTGATGAGTACAGTGACAGTGAGCTAAGATTATAGCCATCACTAAAAGGGAAAAGGCTTATATGATACAATTCCCAGCACCTCATCATCTTGTCTGGGTCTATAATTTCCTGACTCTTCACTCAAAAGTGATAAGACACATCACACACTGCACTAATACTACTGAATGTGCTCTTTTCTGTCCAGCTGATTCAGTAGCTCAGACAACTGTTACTCTCTCTAGCTACGGCTTGCTCAAAGAAACTAAGACCTCCTTGGAAGAATTTGTTTTTGAACATAAAATTGACAGCCTTATACAAAATAACCAAGAATGTCAATTAGGTTTTAACTGTAGTATTTTTCTAAGGTGACAGTTTAGAGTTGGAAACACATATTTTCTCCAAAAAAGAGAAAATTGGCAATTAGCATTTATTGGTCTGAGCTATTGACACTACTGGTACATTTTAATCTTTTTGATATTTTGTTGTTGTGCAGTTGCTTGGTCGTGCCCAACTTTAGGACCCCATGAATTGCAGTGTGCCAGGCTTCCCTGTCCTTCACTATCTCCCGGAGTTTGTTCAAACTCATATCCATTGAGTCACTGATGCCATCCAAGCATCTCATTCTCTGTCGTACCCTTCTCCTCTTGCCCTCAATCTTTCACAGCATCAGAGTCTTCCAAAGAGTCAGCTCTTTGCATCAGGAGGCCAAAGTGCTAGAACTTCAGCATCAGTCCTTCCAATGAATATTCATGGTTGGTTTCCTTTAGGATTGACTGGTTTGATCTTCTTGCTCTCCAAGGGACTCTCAAGAGTCTTCTCCAGTACTACAATTCAAAGCATCAATTCTTGGGCTCTCAGTCTTCTTTATGGTCCAACTCTCACATCTATACATGATGACTGGAAAAACCATAGCTTTGACTAGACGGATCTTTGTTGGCAAAGTGATGTCTCTGCTTTTTAAAATGCTGTCTAGGTTTGTCATATCTTTTCTTCCAAGGAACAAGCATTTTAATTTCATGGCTGCAGTCACCATCTGCAGTGATTTTGGAACCCAAGTAAATAAAGTCTGTCATGGTTTTCAGTCATTCCCATCTATCTGCCATGAAGTGATGGGACCAGATGCCATGATCTTCATTTTTTTAATGTTGAGTTTTAAACCAGCTTTTTTACTCTCCTCTTTCACTTTCATCAAGAGTCTCTTTAGTTCCTCTTCACTTTCTGCCATAACGGTGGTGTGTCATCTGTATATCTGAGGTTAGTGATATTTCTTGCGGCAAACTTGATTCCAGCTTGTGCTGAATCCAGCCCAGCATTCCACATGATCTACTTTGCATATAAGTTAAATAAGAAGGGTGACAATATGCAGCCTTGACATCTTTCTCAGTTATGAACCAGTCCTGTTGTTCCAAACCTGGTTCAGGTTTTTCAGGAGGCAGGTAAGGTGGTTGGTATTCCCATCTCTTGAATTTTCCACTGTTTGTGTGATCTACACAGTCAAAGGCTTTAGAATAGTCAATGAAGCAGAAGCAGATGTTTTTTGGGGGAATTCTCTTATTTTTCTATAATATAGCAGATGTTGGCAATTTGATCTCTGCTTCCTCTGCCTTTTCTAAATCCAGATTGAATATTTGGAAGTTCTCAGTTCATGTACTGCTGAAGCCTAGCTTGAAGGATTTTTAGCATGTGAAGTGAATGTAACTAAACAGTAATTTGAACATTCTCTGACATTGCCTTTCTTTGGATTTGTTATCAAAACTGACCTTTTTAGTCCCATGGCCATTGCTGAGTTTTCCAAATTTGCTGGCATATTGAGTGCAGCACTTTTAGGATTTGAAATAGCTCAGCTGGAATTCCATCACCTCCAGTAGCTTTGTTCATAGTAATGCTTCCTAAGGTCCACTTGACTTCACACTCCAGGATGTCTTGCTCTAGATGACTGACCACACCATTGTGGTTATCTGGGTCATTAAGACATTTTTGTACAGTTCTCTGTATTCTTATCACCTCTTAATCTCTTATGCTTCTGTTAGGTCCTTGCCATTTCTGTCCTTTATTGTGCCCACCTTTACATGAAATGTTTTAATATTTAAATTATGTAATATTCATCAATAAGGCAGCCATTCAAATTGGATAATGTCCATACTGTCCTGGCCATTAAAACACTTGACTATTAACTGAGCCTTTGGAGATAGATATTAGTTTCTTCTTATTATAATAATATTAAATTACAGAGAAGCTTAAAGATATATACTAGTTATTACAGAGAAAGATTTATGATTGAAGTAATCAGTCAACATTCAAGCCAGCCCACAAAAGCTTATGTATCCTGTAGCATAGCTGAAATATTGTCTTTGATTTAAACATTAACCTTTTACTCTGTTTCAAATACAATCCTAGGTGGGATAAATAGAGGTGAGAGAGAAACTCTGGCCATAGAAAATATAAAGTCATTAAGAGCAAAAACAATTATATAATTTTCAGCTGTAGAATGGATGAAATAGGCTTAGAGTCTAGCGTGGAATAGTTATCCAATATCTCAGTTTTTTTTTTTCCTTTAATTTCAAGAGAGGAAAGGACTAGGAAAACAACACTTACTAACTATGGCAGATACTTTTATAATTTTATAATCAGTAGAACTGGATGAAGAATAGTTTAGGACAGTGCTTCTCAAGCATGTTCACATTGTGGCACATAGAAAAAAACAATATTTATGTAATATATTTGAGAAAACTGGAAGGAGTTTGAGGGCATCTACATGGGATTTGATTTTTTAACATGAACAGAAAATAAAACATTATAAAATTAGATATTAAACCAACAGTTTTCACATTTTGGTTAGAAACTAGAATATATTATTGTGTATATAGCTTTAGGAGGTATTTATATATAAAGTTCTATAACTTTTTAAAACTAATTTATGCATTAAATGGCTACATAAAATTTCAGATCAAACTATTTAAAATTAACTTTCTAAAAAGCTAAAATATGTACTCATAAATCAAATGATGCAAATGGTTGTAAAATATACAACTGTTTTTGGACCTCTGTCTTTCTAGCACTCTGATTAGCTCTGCCAAAGTCAAGCTCTTTCAATTCTTTTAAAGTAATGTGCTTGCATGCATGCTCATTCACTTCAGTTGTGTCTCACTCTTTGCCACCCCAGGGGCTATAGCCTGCCAGGCTCCTCTGTTCATGGGATTTTTCAGGCAATAATACTGGAGTGGGCTGCAATGCCCTTCAAGAGATCTTCCTAACGTAGGGATTGAACCTGCACCTCCTGCATTGTAGGTGGATTCTTTACACACTCAGACTTTAGAAATTATCTTTTGAATTCCTATTAAAGTAAATTTGAATTTCTGTCTCTTAAAACTAAATCCTTTTTGTTTCCCCTCTCCATTGTCCCAATATCACTGTATTATTTTTTTTAATTTTATATCATCTAGGTGGTATTTACAGGTTATCCTTATGGAGGATTATTCATAAATTAAGCAATGTAGTTTATTTGATTATATTTCCTTTTTGTTTGGGGAAAGCAAATACTTGCCTTCTTATTTACTGGCCTATTTTGTTTGTCCTCCTTCTGTGTGTGCTAAAGCCTCTCGGTACAATTTTCCACTCAGTCAGTCTTATTATGTAATCTGTCATTTCCTATTTTCTATGAGAGACTTTCCTCTTAAAGATTCTCTTCTCAAGAGCAGGTGCTCACTAAGCCTGTTCCACAACTTGGCTGTCTTTTGATCACATTGACGCTGTCAGCACTGGCCTCAGTTTGCATTGAGCTTGTGCTTATTTCTTGTCTTATGCAATTACCATCAAGTAGGACATTATGATTAGTTCCTGTGTGTTGTCACTTGTTTCCTTGTTTATGTGTATCATATCTTTTTCTTTCTGTGCTTATAATGCTTTCCTCCTAACCTTTTTAAAGACAAAATAATGAAGTCTTTATTTCAATGTTTGGTATCAAAACAATTTTAGTTCTTTAGATTCAAAATGTTTATCTTTATTGGGATTAAAAAACACATGACATAAAAGGTAACATCTTAATAACTTTGAGTGTACAGTATGGTAGTGTTCCTATATGCACACTGTTATATAACAAGTCTCTAGAATTTTTTCATGTTGCAGAACTGAAATTCTATACCCATTGAACAACTTCCCTTTTTATCTTCCTCCAGCTCCTGAAAACCATTATACTTTTTCCTTTCTGAGAATATGATTTCTCTAAGACCCTCATAAAATTGGAATCATGCAGTATTTGTCTTTTTTGTGACTGGCTTATTTCACTTAGTATAATGGACTCATGTGAAGAGTTGACTCATTGGAAAAGATTCTGATGCTGAGAGGGATTGGAGGCAGGAGGAGAAGGGGACAACAGAGGATGAGATGTTTGGATGGCATCACGGACTCAATGCACATGAGTTTGAGTAAACTCCAGGAGTTGGTGATGGACAGGGAGGACTGGTGTGCTGCAATTCATGGGGTCACAAAGAGTCAGACACGACTAACTGACTGAACTGAGCTAAACTGATAATGGACTCAAGCTTCATAATATAGCATATGTCTAGTTTACTTTGTAAAGTTAAATAATATACTATTGTATGATATACCATATATTCTTTAATCTTTTTCCCTTAGATGGACAATTATTTTGCTTTCATCTCACCGTTATTATTAATCATGTGTTACTGAGTCCAAGCTCCTCCTGTTCCCTACACAATAAGCTAGGTAAAGCACCTTTATTTGGAAAGCCAGCCACATGAGAAAATGGTGGACCAGTGTCCCAAGAACCATCCTGCCAGGGTTTGGATGATAGTTTCTATTATAAAGGGCTTCCCTGATAGCTCAGTTGGTAAAGAGCTGCCTGCAATGAGGGGGAGACCCCAGTTCAACTCCTAGGTCGGGGAAGATCTGCTGGAGAAGGGATAGGCTACCCAGTCCAGTATTGGAGAAAGGATAGGCTACCCACTCCAGTATTCTTGGGCTTCCCTTGGGGCTCAGCTGTTAAAGAATCCACCAACAATGCAGGAGACCTGTGTTGGGAAGATCCCCTGGAGAAGGGAAAGGCTACCCCACTCCAGTATTCTGGCCTGGAGAATTCCATGGACTGTATAGTGCATGGGGTAGCAAAGAGTCAGACACAGCTAAGTGATTTTCAGTTTCATTTTCCTTTTTTTCCCCTATAATAAAAGAAGTGGGAGATGAGAAGTTAAAAAGCCTTAAATTATTGAAAATTGTTGTAACAGTTTTTAAGTTTTGCTGGTTCTTGCCAGTCTCTCAAGGGGATATGATAATTTCTTCTTTCCTGCAGCCATTCTTAGGTGGGCCTGGTCATGATGCTTCTTGCAAGTTTAAACAAAGGTAATTTACTTTAACACTCAGGCATTATCTGTTTAGTGATTAACTTGTAGCAGAAACATTAGAATACATCAGTTACATGCCAGGCTTCCCTGTCCATCACCAACTCCTGGAGCCTACTCAAACTCGTGTCCATTGAGTTGGCAATGCCACCTCAACCTCGGTTGTTCACTTTTCCTCCAGCCTTCAATCTTTCCCAGCAACAGGGTCTTTTAGATGAGTCAGTTCTTCCCATCAGATGGCTAAGTATTGGAGTTTCATCTTCAGCATCAGCCCTTCCAATGAATATTCAGGACTGATTTCCTTTAGGATGGACTGGTTGGATCTCCTTGCTGTCCAAGGGATGCTCAAGAGTCTTCTCCAACACCACAGTTCAAAAGCATCAATCCTTTGGCACTCAGCTTTCTTTATTTTGCAACTCTCACATCCATACATGACTATCGGAAAAACCACAGCTTTGACTAGACAGACCTTTGCTGGCAAAGTAATGTCTCTGCTTATTAATATGCTATCTAGGTTCGTCATGACTTTTTTTCCAAGGAGCAAGCATCTCTTAATTTCATGGCTGCAGCCACCATCTGCAGGGATTTTGAAGACAAAAAAAACCCACCTCTCACTGTTTCCATTGTTTCCCCACATATTTGCCATGAAGTTATCAGCCCAGGTGCCATGATCTTAGTTTTCTGAATCTTGAGTTTTAAGCCAACTTTTTCCCTCTCTCACTTTCATGAAGAGGCTCTTTAGTTCTTCTTCACTTTCTGCCATAAGGGGGTATCATCTGCATATCTGAGATTATTGATATTTTTCCAAGCAATCTTGATTCCAGCTTGTGCTTCATTCAGTCCAGCATTTCTCATGATGTACTCTGCATATAAGTTAAATAAGCAGGGTGACAATATACAGTTTTGACATATTCCTTTCCCTATTTGGAACCAGTCTGTGGTTCCATGTCCAGTTCTAACTGTTGCTTCTTGACCTGAATACAGATTTCTCAGGNAGTCTGTTGTTCCATGTCCTGTTCTAACTGTTGCTTCCTGACCTGCATACAGATTTCTCAAGAGGCAGGTCAGGTGGTCTGGTATTCCCATCTCTTTCAGAATTTTCCACAGTTTACTGTGATCCACACAGTCAAAGGCTTTGGCATAATCAATAAAGCAGAAATAGATGTTTTTCTGGAACTCTCTTGCTTTTTCCATGATCCAGCGGATGTTGGCAATTTGATCTCTGGTTCCTCTGCCTTTTCTAAAACCAGCTTGAACATCAGGGAGGTCTGGTCATCTGGTATTCCCATCTCTTTCAGAATTTTCCACAGTTTATTGTGATCCACACAGTCAAAGGCTTTGCCATAGTCATTAAAGCAGAAATAGATGTTTTTCTGGAACTCTCTTGCTTTTTCAATGATCCATCAGATGTTGGCAATTTGATCTCTGGTTCCTTTCCCTTTTCTAAAACCAGCTTAGGTCCATACCATTTCTGTCCTTTATTGTGCCCATCTTTGCATGAAATGTTCCCTTGGTATCTCTAACTTTCTTGAAGAGATCTCTAGTCTTTCTCATTCTATTGTTTTCCTCTATATCTTTGCATTGATCATGGAGGAAGGCTTTCTTATCACTCCTACAGTAAAAGAAATAGATCCAATATAGTCACTTTTTTTTTCTATTACACATACTAGATTGGACATGGATAAGCAAATATCTCTTCAAGATCCTCTATTCAATTCTTTTGAATGCATACTGGAAAGTGGGATTTTTTTTTTTTTTTTTGTCATATGGTAGTTCTATTTTATTTTTCCAAGGAACATACATATTGTTTCTCATAATGGTTGTACCATTTAAAATCCCACTGGCACCATACAAGGGTTCCAAATTCTCTCCATCCTTGTCAACACTTACTTTTTTTCATAATGGCCTTCTTAAGAGTATAGGTTTTTGTCTTATTGTGGTTTTCAGATGCATTTTCCTAATGATTAATACTGTTGAATATCTTTTCATATATTCATTGGTCATATCATCTTTCAAGAAATGTCTAATCAAGTCTTTTGCCCATTTTTCAATCAGATTATTTTGTTGTTGAGTTGTAAGTGTTCTTATATACAACTTATAAATATTTCCTACATGTCATAAGTTGTCTTTTTATTCTGTTGATTGTTTCCTTTTCTGTGCAACTTTTAATTTGATAAAATCTCATTAGTCCGCTTTGTTTTATTGCCTGTGCTTTAGGTGTTGTATCAAAGAAATCAATGTCGAATTTAATGTCAGGAAGCCTCTCCCCTCTGTTATATTCTAAGAGTTGTATATTCAGTTCAGTTCAGTCGCTCAGTCGTGGCCGACTCTTTGTGACCCCATAAATCGCAGCACGCCAGGCCTCCCTGTCCATCACCAACTCCTGAAATTCACCCAGACTCGCATCCATCGAGTCAATGATGCCATCCCGCCATCTCATTCTCGGTCGTCCCCTTCTCCTCCTGCCCCCAATCCCTCCCAGCATTAGAGTCTTTTCCAATGAGTCAACTCTTCGCATGAGGTGGCCGGAGTGTTAGTGTCACTCAGTCCTGTCCAACTCTTTGTGACCCCGTGGACTGTAGCCCACCAGGCTCCTCTGTCCATGGGATTCTCCAGGCAAGAGTACTGGAGTGGGGAGCCATTCCCTTCTACAGTGGATCTTCCTGAACCAGAGATTGAACCTGGGTCTCCTTCATTGCAGGCAGATTCTTTACAGTCTATGCCGCTATTACATTTAGGTCTCATCCATTTTGAGTGAACTCTTTTATCTAGTATCATTCTTTTGTAATTAGATAGAGACTGTCTTTTCCCCAATGTGTAGCCTTGGTACTCTTTACAAAGATCATTTGAACATTTGATCATTTGGGGTCTTATTTATGGGCTCTCTATTCTATTCTATTAATCAATACATTTTTCTTTATCCAGTACCATACTGTTATTTTTTATTGAGGTAAGTGCTTAATCGCTCAGTCATGTCCAACTCTTTGTGACCCCAGGGACTGTAGCCTACCAGGCTCCTCTGTCTATGGGGATTCTCCGGGCAAGAATACTTGAGTGGGTTGCCATGCCCTCTTTCAGGGGATCTTCCCAACCCAGGAATTGAAACAGATCTCCTGCATTGCAGGCCGATTCTTTCCAGCTGTGTTACCAGGGAAGTCCTATTGAAGTATAGTTGATTTTAAATGTTGTGTTAGTTACTGATGTACAGCAGATTATACCACATATATTTTCATGTTTATGTATAGTAGTTTGTATCTGTAATCTCATATTTCTCCTTTATCTTTCCCTCTGCTTTTCCCTTTGGTAACCATAACTTTGTTTTCTCTGTGAGTCTTTTTCTGTTTAGTATATAAGATCATTTGTATCATAGTTTTCAGATTCCATATATAGGCAATATCATATATTTTGTCTGTCACACTTACTTAATAAGTGATCTCTAGGACTATCCATGTTGCTTCAAATGGCATTATTTCATTCCTTTTAATGGCTGATTAATATAGACTGCAAGGAGATCCAACCAGTCCGTTCTGAAGGAGATCAGCCCTGGGATTTCTTTGGAGGGAATGATGCTAAAGCTGAAACTCCAGTACGTTGGCCACCTCATGCGAACAGTTGACTCATTGGAAAGATTCTGATGCTGGGAGTGATTGGGGGCAGGAGGAGAAGGGGACGACAGAGGATAAGATGGCTGGATGGCATCACGGACTCAATGGACGTGAGTCTGAGTGAACTCCAGGAGCTGGTGATGGACAGGGAGGCCTGACGTGCTACGATTCATGGGGTTGTAAAGAGTTGAACATGACGGAGTGACTGAACTGAACTGAATATGCCACTGTGTAAATGTACACATTTTCTTTATCCACTCATCTGTCCACAGATACTTAGGTTTCTTCCATGTCTTTACTATTAAAAATAGTCTTTTAGTGAACATTGGAGTGCAATATCTTTTCAAGTTATACTTTTCTCTGTATATATATATATATATATATATATGGAGTGAAATGGCTAGATAATAGCTTTTCTCTGTTTTTAGTTTTTTTAAGGAAACTCCTCCATACTGTTTCCCATAGGGTCTGTATTCCTACCAACAATGTAGGAGGGTTCTCTTTTCTCCACACCCTCCCCACAAATTATTTATAGACTTTTTGATGATGGCCTTCTGACCAGTTTCAGGTGATAACCTCATTGTAATGTTGATTTACATTTCCCTAATAATTATTGATATTGGGCTTATTTTAATGTTCCTATTGGTCATCTACATGTTGTCTTTGGAGAAATGTCTGTTTAGGTCTTCTGTGAATTTTTTGACTGGATTCCTCTTTTGTTAGATTTTTGTGTGTGTTTTTTTTGTTTTGTTCGATACTGAACTGTAAGCTGTTTATATAAAATTAAGCCATTGTCAGTTATGTTGTTTGCAAATATTTTCTCTCATTCCATAAGTTGTCTTTTCAATATTGTTTATGATTTCCTTTGTTATGTAGAAGTTTGTAAGTTTGATAATGTCCCATTTTTTTAATTTTTGCTTTTATTTCTATTCTATTGGGAGACTTACTTAAGAAAACATTGCTACAATTCATGTTACAGAACATTTTGTCTGTTTACTTCTAGGAATTTTTAATGTTTATGTAAAAGGATTGATATATAATTTGATAGGGATTGCATTAAGTCTGTAGATATCTCGGTAATATGGCCATTCTAACAATATTAATTCTTCCAATCCATAAGCATGGGATATCTTTCCATTTCTTTGGATTATCTTCAATTTCCCTTATCAATGTTTTATAGTCTTGAGTACTTAAGTCTTCACCTCCTTGGTCATATTTATTCTAAGTATTTTATTCCTTGATATGTTAAAGGAATTTTTATTTCCCTTTCCAATATATTATTGTATTATAAAGAAATGCAACCAGTTTCTGTATGTTAATCTGGTATCCTGCTACCTTGCTGAATTCACTTAAATGTTCTAGTAGTTTTTGTGTGAAGTCTTCAGGGTTTTCAGTCTCATGTCACCTGCATATAATGACAATATCACCACTTCTCTTCCAATTTAGATATGTTTTCTTTGTCTTGTCAGAATGTTGTGGCTAGGACTTCCAATATTATGTTGAAAGATGTGGCAAAAGTAGGGCTCTTTGTCTTGTTCCAGATTTAATGCTTTCAGTTTTTCACAGTTGAGTATATATTGGCTGTGGGTTTGTTATAAATAGCTTTTATTATGTTGAGATATGTCCCCTCTATACCCACTTTGGAAAAGGCAATGGCACCCCACTCCAGTACTCTTGCCTGGAAAACCCCATGGATGGAGGAGCCTGGTGGGCTGCAGTCCATGGGGTCGCTAAGAGTCGGGCACGACTGAGCAACTTCACTTTCACTTTCATGCATTGCAGAAGGAAATGGCAACCCACTCCAGTGTTCTTGCCTGGAGAACCCCAGGGACAGAGGAACCTAGTGGGCTGCCGTCTATGGGGTCACACAGATTCGGACACGACTGAAGCGACTTAGCAGCAGCAGCAGCAGCAGACCCACTTGGTTAAGAGTTTTCATGAGGAAAGGCTGCTGAATTCTCTCAAATCCTTCCTCTGTGTTTACTGGGGTGTTCATGCAGTGTTTGTCTTTTGTTGATGTGCTGCATCAGGTTGCTGTGCCCGCGTTGACTCATCTTTGTGACTCTGGGATGAATTCAGCATGATCATGGTGTATGATCCATTGTGTTTGTTGTTGTATTTGGTTTGCTAATATTTTGTTGAGGATTTTGCATCTACATTTATCAGAGACATTAACTTGCAAATTTCTTTCTCGGTAGTGTCTTTATCTGGCTTTGGTATCAGCATGATGGTGGTTTCCTACAATGCCTTTGGGAGTGTTCTCTCCTTCTCAGTCTTTTGGAAGAGTGTAACAAGGATTGGTTCAAGTTCTTTGTATGTTTGGTAGAATTCACCACTGAAGTCACTTGGCCCTGGATTTCTGTTTGCTGGGAGGTTTTATTATTATTATTATTAGAGATTCTGTTTCACTTAGTGATTGAGCTAGTCAAATTATTTCTTCTTGATTCAGTTTTGATGAACTGTATTTTTCTGGATACTCATTCATTTCTTAGATTGTCGAATCCATTGGTATATAAATGTCATAGTACTCTCATGAATTTTTGTATTTCAGCAGTATCAGTTCTTATTCTCTTTTATTTCTTACTTTATGTGGGTTTCTTCTTGGTGAACCTAGCTAGAGGTTTTGCTTATCCTTTGAAAAAAATACAGCTCTTGATTTACTGATTTCTCAATTGCCTTTTAATCTCAATTTTATTCCCTCTCTGATTTTTATCATTTCCTTCCTTCTGACATTAGGTTTTGTTTGTTGTTGTTGTTTTCTAATTATTCTAAGTGGTAGGTTAGGTTGTTTATTTGAGATATTTATTCTTTTTTGAGGAAGGCTATACAGGCATTTAGGTTTGAATTTTTTCATGGTAATTCTGGTACCAAAACTATTCATACCTATATCATGTGGTTCTGCCATTCTTTAAGTCAGGGTGTAAAAGGCCAATTTCTTCTATCACCTGCTTTTAGATGACTGATGACCTAAAAATGGGTTTTATGTTTTTAAGTAGTTGAAAAAACATCAAAATGAGAATAACTTGCTGATTAAATGATGACATTCATATTTTAATATTGTAAAGCTTCACTAGAAAACCTATTTGTTACATATTTTCTATACTTTTATGCTAAGGAGAGAGTTTAGTCATTGTGACAGATTGTCTGACCCTCAAATCCTAAAATATTTCTATTTGATCCTTTACAGAAAGTACTTATTAGTCATTACTTTAGTGATTGAGAGTTTTAGAGATTCAGGAGCTAGCCTAGAGCTGCTCAATTTCAGATTGAATTGGGATGATCCAGTCCTCACAATGTCTACCTCATAAAGGAAGAGAAAAATATTTTGGGAAAAGATAGTTGATCTTTCACTTCCCAGGAAACATTGGCTTCTTTGTGCAAATCAATGCATTTCCTTCTAAATGACTATTTTCAAAACACAGAGTTTAGGCAACAGAAGCCAACTTTAAGTCACAAAGTATAATTTTTCTCTAATCAAGGTCAAGGCAGCTTATTTACCTAAGGGGCTTATTTTCTGAGGAATGAAATCTGCATTAGTAAGAAACGTGCTTTATGCAGACGTGTTATTCTCCTTGGGCAAGTCAAATTGACTGTTAGATCTTGATAAATATATGTTTGTAGAATTGAGCAATCATTTGAAGAATATAAGGGAGTTTATATATATATATATACACACACACACACACACACACACACATACACACTCATATATATATATATATACCTACCTATATATACCCATTATATTTTACTTTCTTAGATAATAGAAATACTTACAAAGACCAAACTGTTGTGTCTAACCAAGTAGCAAATCATCAACTAAGCTGAGAGGCTGTATGAAATACTTCAATGAGTTAGACCCCATAGAAGTTGAGGAAAGCTAATGCATTTAAAGAGTTTAGACTCTGGATTCAGATGGGTCTGAATTCCAACCTTGCCTCTGATTTAATATATAGTTTTGGACCAATTTCTTAAAATCTCTGAACTTAATTTCTTTGTCAAAAGTTCTTGGCTTTCTTTAGAGCTACTGTGAGGGATAAATGAAATTATGAAAATATATAACACAGTACTTAGCACTTAACACATGTTTAATTTTTTTTTACTTCCCCTTCCATGGGCTATAATCTATTTCCATCTGCCTTTAGCCTTGTAATTATTTTCATGAATCATAATAGAAGTCTTAAGTTGGTCAAGTCCCTGAAATAGCCACACAGTTGGAAAAGAAATGAAGTCTCACAAAATGGATCTTAGATGCTAAAAAGAAACTTTCTGGATTCTGACTCATCCAGGATGAACAGAGAGTCAGGACACTAGGGTAATAGTAGCCCACAATATATGCAAAATTAGGGCCAAGACAAGACCGGCACTTTGCTTCAAAATTTCCACAAGTTTGAATAACTGCTCTAGAGGAACCAGAGTAATTGGAAGTAAATTTGACAGGGAGCTTGTGGAACAAGGCTTTACTTAGGCAGGTGTGTTAAAGAATCCCCTGTGAGAACCAACTACCTCTATGCTTATAGATTTCAGAACCTCTGACAGGTTCTGTGACATGCAAAATCTCTCCAGGCCAAGAAAAGTTGCTGGAATTTTTCTTCATCTTAATTGTACATTCTCATATTTTTACTCCATAATGACAATATTTTATAAAATTCAACTAAACAGTCTATAGCTCTAGAAAAAGTATTGGAAACAGAAAAGATCATCAAATAAAACATTAAAATACTATAAATTATTATTTCTGCAGAGCAATACAATTCACAAAACATGCTGCATATTTAGAATCTGTATTTTGGAAAGGATACAATAGCCACATTAAGTATCATTGTCTTAATTTATAATTTAAGTAAGGAGACTGAAACTTGGAGAAGTAGAAGAAATTGCCACACTAGTAAGTGACAACTGTGATTCAAACAAAATCTAATTAATTCCAACATTGGAATCTTTTTTTTAAATTAATTTTTATTTTTTTAGTTTGTTTTGCTTTACAATACTGTATTCATTTTGCCACACATCGACATGAATCAGCCACGAGTTTACATGAACTCCCAATCCCGACCCCCACCTCCCCCCTCCCGCCCCACACCCTCTCTCTGGATTATCCCCGTGCATCAGTCCGAAGCATCCTGCATCAAACCTGGACTGGCGATTCATTTCACTTATGATATCACACACAACATTGGAATCTTTTACTTTGTCCATTTAACTATCAATTCAGTAAATTTATGGATATTCAACTATGTGCCAGGTTCTATGGTAGGTTTTTGGAATATACAAATCAAAAAGACATAGTCTTGCTTTTCAAAGAACTCATTTTATTATGGGGATAGAATTGATAGTGCCAATAATGCATGATAGATTAAACAGAACATTAGGTAATTGAGAAATGAATTAAATGAAAATAAATAACTTTACTTAGAATATCAAAAACAATAGCTTATTTTTAATAATGGGTGTTTAATATGATGTAGAGTTCTTTACAGGCATTGTTGTTGCTGTTCAGTCACTAAGTCATATCTGACTCTTTGCAGCCCCATGAACTGTATCTTGCTAGGCTTCCCTGTCCTTCACTATCTCCCTAAGATTGCTCAAACTCGTGTCCATTGAAATGGTGATGCCATCCAGCCATCTCATCCTTGGTCGTCCCCTTCTCTTCCTGCCCCCATTGCATCAAACCTGGACTGGCGATTCATTCACTTATGATATCACACACAACATTGGAATCTTTTACTTTGTCCATTTAACTATCAATTCAGTAAATTTATGGATATTCAACTATGTGCCAGGTTCTATGGTAGGTTTTTGGAATATACAAATCAAAAAGACATAGTCTTGCTTTTCAAAGAACTCATTTTATTATGGGGATAGAATTGATAGTGCCAATAATGCATGATAGATTAAACAGAACATTAGGTAATTGAGAAATGAATTAAATGAAAATAAATAACTTTACTTAGAATATCAAAAACAATAGCTTATTTTTAATAATGGGTGTTTAATATGATGTAGAGTTCTTTACAGGCATTGTTGTTGCTGTTCAGTCACTAAGTCATATCTGACTCTTTGCAGCCCCATGAACTGTATCTTGCTAGGCTTCCCTGTCCTTCACTATCTCCCTAAGATTGCTCAAACTCGTGTCCATTGAAATGGTGATGCCATCCAGCCATCTCATCCTTGGTCGTCCCCTTCTCTTCCTGCCCCCAATCCCTCCCAGCATCAGGGTCTTTTCCAATGAGTCAACTCTTCGCATGAGGTGGCCTAAGTACTGGAGCTTCAGCTTTAGCATCATTCCTTCCAAAGAAATCCCAGGGTTGATCTCCTTCAGAATGGACTGGTTGGATCTCCTTGCAGTCCAAGGGACTCTCAAGGGTCTTCTCCAACACCACAGTTCAAAAGCATCAATTCTTCGGCGCTCAGCCTTCTTCACAGTCCAACTCTCACATCCATACATGACCACAGGAAAAACCATAGCCTTGACTAGATGGACCTTAGTCGGCAAAGTAATGTCTCTGCTTTTGAATATACTATCTAGGTTGGTCATAACTTTTCTTCCAAGGAGATGTGTATAAGAGACAGCTTCCAGTTCATCTTTCCATTCCATACTGCTTCTCTGGTGCTAAGCCAGAGTATTTGTTTCCAATTATCATCAGGTTTGTTCACTTCTAGTGTCGACTGAAAAAAATGCACAAGGAAAGAGTTGTGAAGTTAAGTTTTGTCCTTTATCGAGCCCATCTTTGCATGAAATGTTCCCTTGGTATCTCTAATTTTCTTGAAGAGATCTCTAGTCTTTCCCCTTCTGTTCTTTTCCTCTATTTCTTTGCATTGATTGCTGAACAAGGCTTTCTTATCTTTTCTTGCTATTCTTTGGAACTCTGCATTCAGATGCTTATATCTTTTCTTTTCTCCTTTGCTTTTCGCCTCTCTTTTCACTGCTATTTGTAAGGCCTGGTATATATAAAGCAAACTTTTCCGTTTTATATATACACACACACACACACACACACACACACACACAGGGAAACAGTGGAAACAGTGTCAGACTTTATTTTGGGGGGCTCCAAAATCACTGCAGATGGTGACTGCAGCCATGAAATTAAAAGGCGCTTACTCCTTGGAAGGAAAGTTATGACCAACCTAGATAGTATATTCAAAAGCAGAAACATTACTTTGCCGACTAAGGTCCGTCTAGTCAAGGCTATGGTTTTTCCAGTGGTCATGTATGGATGTTAGAGTTGGACTGTGAAGAAAGCTGAGGCCGAAGAATTGATGCTTTTGAAGTGTGGTGTTGGAGAAGACTCTTGAGAGTCCCTTGGACTGCAAGGAGATCCAACCAGTCCATTCTGAAGGAGATCAACTCTGGGATTTCTTTGGAAGGAATGATGCTAAAGCTGAAACTCCAGTACTTTGGCCACCTCATGCGAAGACTCATTGGAAAAAACTCTGATGCTGGGAGGGATTGGGAGCAAGAGGAGAAGGGAACAACAGAGGGTAAGATGGCTGGATGGCATCACTGACTCGATGCACATGAGTTTAGGTGAACTCTGGGAGATGGTGGTGGACAAGGAGGCCTGGTATGATGCGATTCACAGGGTCGCAAAGAGTCGCACATGACTGAGCGACTGAACTGAAAGGATGTTCTAATTTTATTTTGTTTACATGTATCTGTCCAATTTTCCTAGCACTGCTTATTGAAGAGACTCTTTTCTCCATTGTCTATTCTTGACTCCTTTGTCATAGATTAATTGACCAATTTATGACCATAGGTGAGTGGGCTTATTTCTGAGTTTTCTAACCTGTTCCATTATCTATATTTCTGTTTTGTGCTAGTATTATACTGTGTTGATGACTACTATTGTATGAAGTCAGGGAGCCTAATTCCTCAAACTCTTTTCCTCAGGATTGTGTTGGCTATTCTGTGTTTTTATGTTTCCATGCAGATTTCAAATTGTTTTGTTCTAATTCTGTGAAAAATGCCATTAGTAACTGATAGGGATTGCAAGGCAATGAAGAGACTCAGTGCAGTCCCTATCAAATTACCAATGGCATTTTTCACAAAACTAGAACAAGAAATGTTTAAATTTGTATGAAAACATAAAACAATTGTTCTAAACTCTCAAGACCCCTCAGGCGGTGGTGGTGGGCACATTAGTAGTAACGTGGCAGCAGTTCTAGGCCCCAGTCTCAGATGATCTGAACAATTTTTATGGGTCACCCTCTCATCACACAAAGTGAATATCTCCCTTGAATCTGGGCAACAATTGCTTCCTTTAACAGATAAGTTATGCCATGTGGACACCTCTCTGTCATCCATGAGGTGAACACTGTGTAAATATTTAGTACTTTTGTCTTGGCTCCATGGTCTATATCGTTGGAAAATTTAGAAGTTTGGATAGTTTTTAACTATTGATCATCAGTATACTCCACTAAGTCTCCTAACCCTTACTGCTGTCTTCCGCTGCAGCTTCCCCTCCCTCTTTCTATACACAGAACTACACATTCCAATCAAAATTTACATTCATTCCACTGTGCCGTAGTTTGTTTCCATCTCTGGAATTCTCCTACCTTTTTGCCTTACTGGCTAACTGCTAATTTTCTTTCAAGTTACAACTCAAATATCCACTATTCTGTGAAACTTGCTCTAACTCACGTACCCTTTTTAGTAATTTATTCATTCTTTTTACAAGATAGGTATATGTTTGTGCCTTTCTCCTATTATCCAACCTATGATGGAGCATTCATCATTGAATTCATCCTTCCCAACTTGTGATTTCATTAAAGAAATACCTCATGCCTTATTTATACAAGTGAATAAATGCCTATGAACAAATGAAAACATGATAATTGATAGTTAACTTATTCACTGAATAAATAATTTAAAAATGATATTAAGTGGGCCTATCTACTTCTTGGTCACAGTTTAGCAACCTTCGTATCTTTCAATTTTCCTCTAAATGCCGATTTTATTGTTGTGATAACTTTATGCATCTGAAATGAAAAAAACAATAATGATGGGGCTTTTTAACAAATGTGACTTGTCCAGAACATGTCTGTTTTTGTTCTCTCTGGATTTTTTAAGTGGGTGGCATACTTTTAGCCAAATATGATAAACTCCAAGATCTTTAAGATTCCATTCACATGTACCCTATAACTAGATTTCTTCTTGATCATGCAGACTCATTTATGAACTTTTTCGTTAAGTGCTATGGTAAACATGTTTCTTGTGTTGGGGCCAGGTTATAGAGAAATTGTTGAATCACATTTTGTCTTCTTGTCTGTCTCTCTTTTTTGTTATTAAATTAAGTTGATTTACAATATTGTGTTAGTTTCAGGTATAATGCAAAGTGACTCAGTTATACAAGCATATCTATTTTTTTTTTCAGATTCTTTTCCCCTACAGGTTATTATAAAATACTGAGTCCCCTGTGCTATGTAGTTGATCCTTGTTGGTTATCTGCCTTGTTTTAAATTATACTGTACTTTTAATTTTCCTTTTACACATGCCTCATTGTTAACATTATCAAGTATACATCAGCTCCTCTTGGCTACCGACTCTTGCTTCCTCTACTAATTTTGGCAGTGCTCATTCTAGATGTGTCTAAAAGTTTGTAGTCTTACTTCCATGCACTTATCTATGGTACTTCAATTGGTACAACCTGCTCTGCTGTAGGTTCACGAATACATGTTGTCCTGAAAGATCTAAGAGAACTCATTTTGCTCATCTTGATTTCATACTCGCCAAAGAGACTTCTGATTCGCTCTGGCTTCCATTCTTATGTCTGTCTGCATGGGCAAGTGCCCATTCATACTGGCCTTTTTACTTGGATTTTTGTGGGATTATGAGCTTAGTGACTGGGAATCAGTCTCAGTGGGATGGCTTTTTTCACTGTGCTGGCAAAAGCAGAATTCTGAGCCTTGAAGATGACAGAGAAAACACAGTGAACTTTCACCTAGCCATGTTGAAGTGTATATTCATGTTAGAGTAAGTTTTTGAAAAATAATGCTGATTTTGTAGTTGAACTAGAAAATCTGTATGAACTCATGATCTTAATGATCACTGTTTTCTAGAACTGTCAGTAGTGTCTGGCATATGTAGAATACATTCTTATAGTATCCTGATGTTGATCTTTAAAAGCATATTCCATTCAAAGGAACTGAGACTTTTTTGAGTTGATCTCATCCATTGAAATAGGGGGGGAAATTGAGATGAAATAGCTTGTTGTTGCCAGAAGTCAAAGATGCTTTTAAAATTTTCTGAGTGGTATCTTAAAAGGCCAAGGATTTAACTAAATGTGGTTTCTAATAGATACACTGTAATAATTAGCTATCTAAAAAATAGTTATAATTAATAAAAATGTGGAAAAAATTGAGATTGTAATTAAGTATATAAACTTTAAAATTTAGAATGTGAAAATTTAAGTAGGGTGAGTACACTAAACCATGATAAGTATTCAGTTAGGCTTATAACTAGAGAAATGATGATTTCATTTAAATACATGTCATATTTAAAAATTATTGTATGCATTTTTATATGTTTTAACAAAAGGGGTGATTTCAGAGAACAGTGAGTAAGTCACATAGAATCCAACAACCTGTGACAAAATGATAGATGATCCGCCTGACCCTAATGGAAAGTTGTGTATGTAAACTCAGTCCCTAATCTATCTCCTGAGGCATGAAACTTCTGGATATCCTACTAATCATGAAGTGATAATAGGGCACATTCAAGTAAAAAGAATTGGAGGTGGATCACTCTGTATCCAATAATATCAAATGGCATGAAAACAAAGCTCAATCAATACCACACTCTAAAGTGTAAACTTGGAAAGTAAGTGTCTCTTATTTAACACGTAAATTTTCGTCTGAGAAGAGGCCCAGCCCAATAAACACTGACTCAGGTTTCAATCTACTAGATGTAACCAGATCCCTTGACACCATGAGGAATGAATAGGTTAATGAAATAAAATCTGAAATATCAGCTAGTTTATAATGTTTGATTTTCAGGCTGATAAAATTACTGTGCATAAATGAATAAAACCATAACCCCAGAAATATATAAAATCACATGAGTATATAGATAATAGAGACAGACCCACAGGATTAACATTTTGAAGTAGATATGCTAATAATTTTAATAACTGTAATGTTTTATATAAATAAGGTATTTTGAGCATTTAAAATAATTTGATATGCTGGATTTATGACTTTATTGAATTGCGTTGAGATTTAATTTTATATTTAATATCTAAATTTTTAAGGGATTTTGATTTATACAGTTGATGTTTAAGCTTATGAATTATATGAGCAATAACATTGCTCACTAGATATACTATCTTTAAAAAGGATCATTAAAGGATACATGAAAAAGTGCCCTTCTTAAGCCACTGAGCCCCTTAAGCTTCTAAGATTCTACCCAGAGGGCATTGACATTCTACCCAGAGGGCATTGATGAACCAAGCATGAGTGATCTTCTTAACACCTGGAGCTACCTTTAGGCCACTTACCCTCTCTGGTTGGTGCGGTAGCTGGGACATGGAATTATAATTTAGGACTGTAGCCCACCAGGCTCCTCTGTCCATGGAATTTCCCAGGCCAGAGTACCAGAGTGGGTTGGCATTTCCTTCTCCAGAGGATCTCCCTGACCCAGGGATCAAAAGAACTTGGGTCTCCTGTACTGCAGGTGGATTCTTTACCAACTGAGCCACCATGGAAACCCTTTAAATAATTAAGTCTGACTATTAAATGTTTAGCTACCTCTTAAACATACAGATTTCCCCTATGTGGTCATTTTAGTGAACTTTTTGTTTGGAGTTTTATCCAATCAAAGTGATAATCATTTATTTCTCAGACAAAAGGAAACTAGTAAAATATGAAACTATACTTCCACCCTTCGTGACATAGATAAAAGATAAAGCCAAATTTGAAATCCCCTAAACCAGAATCCCTTGTGCCGCATCATAGGTTCTTCCCAGTGAATGGCCTGTCTTCCGTATAGTCTATTAATGGGCTTCCCTGGTGGCTCAGATGGTAAATAATCTGCCCACAATGTGAGAGACCTGGATTTTACCCCTGGGTTGGGAAGATCCCCTGGAGAAGGAAATACAACACACTCCAGTATGTTTGTCTAGAGATTCCAATGGACAGAGGCACCTACAGTCCATGGGATCACAGAGTCAGATCTGGCTGAGTGATTAACACTTTCATAACCTATTAAGACAACTTCCTATGATCCTGTGTCCACATGACCCAGACTGACTAGTTAAGTTCCATAAAGCCAGTAAAACTAAGACATGTAGGTTGTCTAGACAAACCATATTCCCTCTTGGGCATCTCTTGTAAGTTCATGGAACCCAGGATGTGAAAGGTATGGGGTTTCCAACCCTTCCTTCATTTGTTTCCACTCAGTTCACTCAATCTCATTTCAATCATATCCATCTCTTTCCATCTCCACCACATCACGCTCACTCCCAGTCCCATGGCTTTGCTATTACTTGTCCACCCTTAATTCTCTCTTTATAAATTTTTCTAATTCAAGTTCTTCTCCTTTGTAAAATTTTCCATGCCTACTCCAAGTCTTGCTCTTTTTTAACTTTCTAAAAAGTAACACAGCTTTCGCAGAACAATTTTATGAGAGTAAGCAGGCAATTTTCATATCCTTAAAGACCAACAACTAGGAAGCACTCCAACCTCAGAAATACGTGACATAAGCTTTAAAGTCCCAATAATCCTAAACCTTTCCCATTGTTTCACAAGCCTTAGAGGTGGTAGTTGCCTCATTAATTTATTACCTCTATATTATCTCATGAAAAGGCATTTAGAAAACAGAAAAGTGGAAGCTGATTCAAAGAGGTTATGGATGTAGGCTGAATTATTATGGCCTGTACAAAGTAAGAGGTATTCATGCATAGACTGTCATAAGCATAAAAAAAGGTTTCAGATACTTAATACGTAAGAAGCCAATAAACAGCCTTACAATGAGAACAGAGTAGCTATTAATACTTTCTTTTCAAAGATGAGAAAATTGGGGCTTGGACAAACCTCAGTTTCCCCTAGTCAGTGTTTCATTTTTGCCCTGTTAGTTTACCATACTAGCCCATCCAATTGCATATGTTAAAATTTCTCTGCTAAAATAACTTGCATGATATAACCTGTCCGGATCCTAACTGATATACACAGTATTTGGAATAGTGCATGAAGCCAATGTAGATGTTGTTCCAATCTTGTCAATTTCAAGGGGACTCATTATTTGTGGAATTAACTTTTAAACTAATGCTGGAAACTTTAACCATACAGAATCTTGAGGAAGAATAAAAGCTTACCAAACTTTCACTTTCAAATTGTTTTCTTAAGAGATTTATGTGCATCTAAGGAAGACATTTTTAAATTTGGTAATTCAAGCTTAAATCTCCAGCACAAGACTGAAATAACACACCTAAAAGGTATAAATGACCGAGATATAGCTAAGATCATCATGTCAATGAGCCATCCAAATTTCTCTCAGAACCAAGTGACAACTATGGAAGAGAGGAATTCAAATGCCATAATTTTTTTTATGTTAAAATTAAACAAGGGCAAGTTCTCACACCTATGTTCCCATTTGGGCATACTCCCAACACTAGTAAATAATTTATGTACACTATTTCATTTAATATTGGTTAAAACTCTTGCAAGCTAAATACTATCAGAAGTTTATGGATAAGAAAACTGCACAATAAGTGATTCAGCAAGTGTTCCCAAACTTTAAGTTAGTAAATGCCGGAATCAAAGGTCCAATGAGGTCTGCCCTATTTCCAGTATTTCACTTTGCACCGTTCTGATGAACCACAGGCTTGGGAGTAGGAATAAAGAAGGAATAGTTCATTCAGATCTAGAGAAGAGATTAGCAATCTAGCTGACTGCTACCCTGAGGAACAAAAGAATACAAGGTCATCTGAATTAATAAAGGGAGCCATAAAAAGTAAATGTAATTACAAAGGGCCATGAAATGGCCATTCCTGTTGAACAGCCTGGTATAACATAACAGGCCTGGTCTTTGGTTTCAGAACAACTTGAATTCAAATTTACCGATCAAATGTGTATGTCTTACTTTAAACGAGTCACCTAATCCTTTTAGCAACAAGTGCTCAATTGTGTAAAACTTTTTGTGACCGCATGGACTACAGCCTGTCAGGTTTCTCTGTCCATGGGATCCTCTAGGCAAGAATGCTGGAGTGAGTTACAATTCCCTTCCCCAGGGTATCTTCCCAGCTCAGGGAATTGAACTCAGGTCTCCTGCATTGCAGGCAGATTCTTTACCAGCTGAGGCACTAATAAAGAGTTATTTCAAGTTCAAGTTCAGTCATTCAGTCGTGTCCGACTCTTTGCGACCCCATGAATTGCAGCACGCCAGGCCTCCCTGTCCATCACCATCTC
>SJXQ01010236.1:168852-180195 GCA_006408695.1 Aepyceros melampus | reverse complement strand
TGGTCAGAATGGCTGCTATCAAAAAGGCTACAAATAATAAATGCTGAAGAGGGTGCAGAGAAAAGGGAACCCTCTTACACTGTTGGTGGAAATGCAAACTATACAGCCACTATAAAGAACAGTGTGGAGATTACTTTAAAAACTGCAAATAGAACTGCCATACGACCTAGCAATCCCAGTTCTGGGCATACACACTGAGGAATCTAGAATTGAAAGAGACACGTGTACCCCAGTGTTCATCACAGCACCCTTTATAATAGCCAGGACATGGAAGCAACCTAGATGTCCATCAGCAGATGAATGGATAAGAAAGCTGTGGTACATATACACAATGGAGTATTACTCAGCCATTAAAAAGGATACATTTGAATCAGTTCTAAGGAGGTGGATGAAACTGGAGCCTATTATACAGAGTGAAGTAAACCAGAAAGAAAAATACCAATACAGTATACTAACATATATACAGAATTTAGAAAGATGGTAATGATAACCCTGTATGCAAGACAGCAAAAGAGACACAGATATATAGAACAGTCTTTTGGACTCTGTGGGAGAGAGCAAGGGTGGGATGATTTGGGAGAATGGCATTGAAACATGTATAATATCATATAAGAAATGAATCACCAGTCCAGGTTCAATGCATGATACAGGATGCTTGGGGCTGGTGCACTTGGATGACCCAGAGGGATGGGATGGGGAGGGAGGTGGGAGAGGGGTTCAGATGGGGAACACATGTATACCTGTGGCGGATTCGTGTCAATGTATAGCAAAACCAATACAATATTGTAAAATAATTAGCCTCCAATTAAAATAAATAAATTTATATTAAAAAAATAAAAGGCACTTGAAATATCTTGAGTTTTTCTTTTCAGGGCACAATGATTAAAGGGGATACCTGGTGTAGCTGTCAAGCCGAAAAACAAAAAGCATGGAGAGTCGAGGAGAGTGAAAAAAGCATGGAGGTTGATAGACATGGATACATTCAGGTTTTCAATTAACTCGCCATGTTACTGCCTAAGAAGCATACAATAAAATGGGCAGCTCTGTCATTCTTGGGAGATGAGACTATTCTCTCAGCTCTACAAAATGAGACTGTGGTGATATTAAAATGCTGCCAGTCTCCCACTGGGCAGCCTGCCTGCATTTCACCCAGGCCCAGAGTTCTTTCTCAGCTGCTTTGGAATCTGCCCTTCCTGCTGTTTCCTTTCCACCAAAGGCCAGCCTCCCTGAGCTGAGAGAATCTGCCCTTTGTTGTACTTGAGGGGAGACTGTTTCCAGCGTTTCAATTGCTCTTCTCCTGAGGAGCCAGGGAGAGGGAGAGGGAGAGGGAGAGGGAGAGGGAGAGGGAGAAGCCGTGTGACAATTGTTTGACTCTCAAGCCAAAATGCAAGGGTTCTCTGAAGCTATGCCATCTTTGAAGTGAGCAGTCTCCCTCCGAATCCTTCTGGCTTTGAAGTGGTCATCAGCCCTGCATTTGTCCTGAGAGAGCCCCTGAGAGACACTGCAGTGATTTCAACTTTGGAGCCCCTGTTAGGAGGTACCTGTACAGCTTTGGCTGAGACACTCAAGCTTGGGCACGCATCTCGGTCACCTCTGGCTGCCAAAACAACATTAAACCCTCCTGGCTTCTGTTTGGGTTGTGATTATCAGTCCTAACTCCATCTAGTGGCTCGGCTGGTCAGGGCCAGTCTTGGCTGATCATGGCTGGGATTGCCAGTGTGTTGGCACTGAGAGGGAAGGTCGTCTGGAACTGGCTGGTCTGGGTGGCCTTGCTCATATATCTTTCCATTGGCCAGCTATTGGCTGGGGCCATTGGGGTGACTGAACTCCAAGACTGGAGACAGAGGCACACAAGGCCTCTGGAGGCTTTGATTCGGAATCACTGAATCACCACTTTCACACATGTCGACTGAAGCAAAGTCATGTAGACGCTCCAGTGTCAAAGGGTAGCCAGCTGGATTTCACTTCCTGATGAGAGGAACTACAAAGTAAAACTGAAAGTGCCTGGATGCAGAAGGGGAAAGACTTTGTGGCCGGGCTTGCAGTCCATGGCAGCCTGTGATGTCAGGGGCAGTGTGAAGTTGTGTGTCAGGTGTGGATGTATATTCTCAGGGTTCTAGGCTTTGGGGAGATTTAGGGGGATGGTGTGCTGGAAAAGGGTTAGGGCAGATGCTGAGGGGCTTTATACATCCCTTTGGCCTTCAGCATCTTTCATTAGGTCTGCCACAAATAGGCCACAAGAGCTTCCCTCACCTCACAAGTATCATAGATCCTTTATCTTCCTGCCCTTCCAATAAAGCTGATGCGTGTGCTCAGTACCTCAATCATGTCTGACTCTTTGTGACCCCAGGGACTATAGCCCATCAGTCTCCTCTTTGCATGGGAGTCTCCAGGCAAGAATACTGAAATGGGTGGCCATGCCCTCCTCCAGGGGATCTTCCCAACCCAGGGATCGAACCCAGGTCTCTTGCATCTCCTGCATTGGCAGGCAGATTCTTTACCACTGAGCCACCTGGGAAGCCCTAGTAAAGCCAATGCTAGGTATTAAATTGGAGAAGGCAATGGCACCCCACTCCAGTACTCTTGCCTGGAAAATCCCATGGACGGAGGAGCCTGGTAGGCTGCAGTCTATGGGGTTGCAAAGAGTTGGACAGGACTGAGTGACTTGACTTTCACTTTTCCCTTTCATGCATCAGAGAAGGAAATGGCACCCCACTCCAGTGTTCTTGCCTGGAGAATCCCAGGGACGGGGGAGCCTGGTGGGCTACCATCTATGGGGTCACACAGAGTTGGACACGACTGAAGCAACTTAGCAGCAGCATCAGCATTCATATGAAAAGTCAAAAATGAATAGTGTTTATTTAAATTATTAAGTGATTACAGTTGATCCTTGGACAACTGGGAGGTTGGGGGCAGTGAGCCTCTGTGCAGCCAAAACTCTGCATAGAACTTTACAGTCAGCCTTCAATATCCAGAGTTTCGCATCCATAGGATCAAACAAGCTCGGATTATGTAGTACTAAAGCAAATATTTATTGGAAAACAATATCAGGCCTGCACAATCCAAACCCATGTTGTCCAAAGGTCAATCCAATACAATTACTTTTGCCATAGTTTTTGCCTTAAGGTTGAAATACAGTTACTCAACACCTGAGATTTTCCCCCTCAACCAACATGAAGGTCCATGAGGCACACATTTTTGTTTATTTACCCTACCCTACCCTAGTCACGTAGGCTCCCTCTGCCCAGCACATATACAAAATTTCAGACTCCCAGGAGGAAAGCCAGTGTTCAGAATCAACTATATTGTTCACACAAATAGTTGAGGCACACCCTTACTAGTCCTGGGCTTGGTTGTCAAGAAATCCAAGTTCTCAAATGCCAGCCAAGGCCAGCCTTGCCAACAGGCCTATCTAAGGATGGCGGTCTCTGGACTGTTATGCTACCTTTTTTCTCCACATCACACAAGAATCTAAGCTCCTTGAGGGCCAAGATCTTTGTGTTGTGATGTGCCTCTTAGAACAGTGTGTGGCACACCAGTGCCCAACAAATATTTATTGAATGAAGAGAGGGAACACCAGCCCTTGGGTGGACTTTTCCCTATGACAGAAATAACGCCCAAAGGAAGAACAGTCTCTTGATTTCCCTCACCTAGACTTTCCCTGAAGCAGCAGGCCTGTATACGACTCCCATCCAGGCAGCCCCTTGTCCAGGGAACCTGAAACAAGCCCGGCTTCCACACCCTCTCAAGGCCATTTGTCCAGGAGCAGTGTGTCCAGAGTAACCTAGTTAGTTGCTTGGTGAGGCTGCAAGTCACTCTCTTTTTTAAAAAAAAATTTAATACAATAAAGTATACTGTATAGTTACGTGCAGCAATCACTGACTTTTCCTCTTTTTTTTTTTAATATATTTTTTTAGCCAGGGCGTCCACATCTCTTGATCCTGGTTTTCCTCTTCAGCCTGTTTGTTTTTCGCCTTCCCTCAGTGCTTGGGGTTGAACTGAATCCTGGCCTAGGTGTGGACCATTTGATTTGACCTGCATCTGATTGTGATCTTTATACCAGCAATGTCTTTGTTTCTTCTTCTAATGTTTATTTTTAAAGTCAAAAAGACCATTTGAAAGGACTTTCCCTTTACATAGTATACATTTCCTCCTCTGTTTTCAGATCCAAAACCATTTTTCACTGTGATGTGTAAGCTCTTTACCTGTGATCAGTGACTCCTCAGGGTAAAAACCTCATTTTTTCATTCCCTGTTCCTTCAGTAATAGAAAGATTAAGCTAATTTCAAAACTACTTGTGTCAGGATTTCATTCCATCTGGAAAGTCTATCTGTTTCATCAAAGGCTTATTTGTCACATTCTGAATTTTGACAAATGGATGCAATGAATCATTGGTTAAAATTCAACAAAGAGTGCCCAGCCCCGTATTCTCTGTCTTGGCTTAAGATTGGTCTCAGCTCAAAAATACTCAGTTGAATTTATCAGCAGGGGAAAAAAAAAAAAAGGTTTTAAAAATGCATATCATAGTACCATCTGAGAATATAAATCTTATGTAACATTTGTCATCAAAATTAAGTTTTAATATTATTTCAAGAATATGTTGATCCATCATTTCTACCCATAGAATATGCTAAGATGGCATATTAATATTAATTCTAACTAATGCTGAGTCACTCTTGTACAGGGAGAATATTCTTCTGAATGAAAAGAATTATGAATCTATTCTAGGGCAAATAAAAAATAATTGCCCATCAAGATTCCCAGACTGATGAGATGAATTAATATTTCTGGCTGAGAAATGATAAATTCTGAGGGAGAAAAATGTCAGGGAGCATTCACCAGCAACTTTAACAAATGACTTGGTCTTGACAGAAATGTTTTAAATACAGCTTCTAGTATTTAGTCATCTTGACAAGAGTGGGTTTGCCTTTCCTAACTTTAAAAAAGAAAGAAAGAAAACTGGTATGTTAGAAAAAAGAGAATCACCTGGAAGGATATTAGAGTCCTCGGCTAGTGTTCTTGAGGGCAGTGGCTTTTTACTTTCTGGAGCTTGTAGGAACCTAAAAGAATTTCTGAACTTTGTTTTTCATTGTATAGATGAGAAAACTGAGGTCCAGAGAGGTGCAGCAACTTGATGAAGGCCACACAGTAAACTGAAGCAGAGCACAGAACAGAACTCAGGTTCTTTCACTTTCAGGTTGCTGTGCCTTTTCATCCAGTTAATTATATGATCGGAGGCAGGGGTCCCCAACCTCTAGGCTGTGGACTGCTACTTCCTATCAGATCAGCAGCAGCATTAGGTTAGAAATAAAGTGCACACTAAAGCGTGTTATACAGAGTGAAGTAAGTCAGAAAGAGAAAAACAAATATCATGTATTAGTGCATATGTAGGAATCTAGAAAGATAATACCGATGAACCTATTTACAGAGAAGAAATAGATTTGAAGATGTAGAGAGTGGACTTGTGGACATGGCAGGGAGAGGAGAGGCTGGGAGAAATTGAGAGAGTAGCATTGACATATATCCACTATCATGTGTCAAATAGATAGCTAGTGGGAAGCTGCTATATAACACAGGGAGCCCAGCCTGGTGCTCTTTGATGACCTACTAGGGTGGAATTGGGGAGGAGGGAGGATCAAGAGGGAGGGGAGATATATATATATATATATATATATATATATATAATATAAAATTATGACTGATTTGAGTTGATGTACAGCAGAGACTACCACAACATTGTAAAGCAGTTATCCTCCAATTTAAAGAAGAGAAAGTGCACAATAAATGTAATGCACTTGAATTATCCCAAAACCATCCCCTCTCCCCTGGTCTGTGGAAAAATTGTCTTCCACAAAATCAGTCCCTGGTGCCAAAAAGGTTAGGAACCACTTGTCTAAGGCAGTGGTTCTCAAAATCTGGGAGGTTCAAAATTGCCTGGAGGGCTTGTTCATACACAGCTTTCTGGACCCTCCTTCAGGACAGGGAATTTGCATTTCTCTCAGGTTCTCAGGTGATGCTCTTGATTCTGGTCCAGGGACTACACTTGGAAAACCCCTGAGCTAACGTTTGGAGGAGATAGTCAGGAAGCTGAGAATAAATGTGCACTTTTCTGCAGGGGAAAGGAAATAATTGACTGATTTCAGCTATTCCTGAGTATCTTTGTACTCAGAGAATAGAAGATCTGTTAGTAATTGTACTTTTCCTCTTGTAATTATTGTTAAATAAGGTTTCTATGTTAGCCCCAGTACCTGGTAAATTTCTTTCCTGAGTCAGAATTGTGACCCATTGGGGGCCTGGATAATGGGTAAAGGGGACCACAGCAGATCAGTGCCAAGGAAAAGAAAATCTCTAAGAGGTGTTTTTAAAATATGGAACAATGGCTGATTGTAAAACCTCTTCAGAATCAAAATCACTACCAGGAAATCATCAGATTGCCTTTATTCATTTTGAACATTTCCATTAAAGTGGGAAAAAAAAGAGAGCCAGAAACAGTGACTGCAGACAGAGGAAAGTTGGTTAATTGAGTTGACAAAGAGAATTGAAGGTAAAGCAGGAATTGTATCCCTCCAAATACTGTTTTTTTCTGGACCAGTTAACAAACTGCTTGCCAGAAATGTGCTTTATGTTTTCCATGGTGCCACAGCATGGGAAGACCACCTGATATAAAGATGATATGTAAAAATCAAAGAATCTTTTCATTAACATGAAGTTTATTTCTTCTTTTTACCTTTTCATCAGTAATCATTAACTATATTGAAATGGATGCTATGTAATAAATTAAGGCAAAATCACAATTGGTGGTTGCAAACTTCTTCCCCTCTCTTTTCAGAAATCTACCTGATTAAAAGAAACCCATGTTTACCTGCTCAGTGAAAGTGAAGTCACTCAGTCGTGTCCGACTCTTTGAGACCCCATGGACACCAGGCTCCTCTGTCCATAGGATTTTCTAGGCAAGAGTACTGGAGTGGGTTGCCTTTTCCTTCTCCAGGGAACTTCCCGACCCAGGGATCGAACCCAGATCTCCTGCATTGTAGACAGACGCTTTACCAAATCCCTCTAAATTGTTCCTTTCACCTTCCTAGAGTAGGAAAAAGTTATTCCTTGCTGGCCTAGAAACTAAACCATGGTTTGGGGAGAAGGGGAGAGAAAAGAGAGAGTGGAGGAAAAGGATCAAGATGGATTCTGTGCCCAGTCTGACTCTTTGTGACCCTATGGACTGAAGCCCCCGAGACTCCTCTGTCCATGGGATTCTCCAGCAAGAATACTGAAGTGGGTTGCCATTTCCTTCTCCAGGGGATCTTCCCGACCCAGGGATCAAACCCGCATCCCCTGTGTCTCCTTCATTGCAGGCACAGCCTCCAGGGAAGCCCACATGTATTCCAGGACTTGAAAATCTTTTGTGTATAAAAGTTTCTGAAGCAGCTGTGAGGGACAAAGGAACTGGAGATCGGGAAGGGGTTGAGGAAGTGTTACAAGGGTTATGAAGAGATCTCTTACATTGTTTTGAACATCAAGAAGAGCTGCTTTTTTGATGGTCTGTGACTCCTAAAAGAGATAGTGCTCCAAGATTGGACCACATGGGTCCTTGGATTTATTAAGTTTACTCAAAGTGCCTACAATTCAATCTCTGCTTTAATAACATTTGTTTGCAAGAGGGAATCAAGGGAATCCATGGAAAATTAGGTTTCCAAGGAAACCAGCTTGGATGGGATAAGAGGAAGATTAGGCATTTCTGTCAATTAGCAAATATTTACAGTCACATGAAGGCTCTTGCTGTTGGTGAGAAGGGAAGCATTCCCTACTGCTCCAGTGAAAGTGCTAGAAGAGATAGAGATACAGGAGAGAACTTGAGGCAACAGGCCCCCCAAAGGGAAAAATATACTATGGCTTTAAAAAAAAAAAAAAAAAAAGGACTCTCATAAAAACTCTGAGTCACCTTTTTCCGTTTTGGAGAAATTGAGTCCATCAGTTACCCATCACTGCATTATAAACAGCCTCAAAACTCAGTAGTTCAAAATAACAGTCTTATTTTGCTCAAAAATCTGCAATTTGGGCGACTTCCCTGGTGAACTAGTGGCTAAGACTCGATGCTCGCAATGCAGGGGGCCCAGGTTCGATCCCTGATCAGGGAACTAGATCCCATGTGCCACAGTTAGGACTTGGTGCATCTAAATACATAAAATAAATATTAAAAAATCTGAAAATTGGGTAAGGTTCAGCAAGAAGGGTTTGTTTTTTCTTCTCTTGTCCACTAGGAAGGCTTACCTTGGGGCTAGAAAACCATTTTCAAGATGAGTGGTGAGTTGGTGTTGGTTCTCTACTGGGAGCTCACCTGGAGTCAGGAGCCTTGGCTTCTTGCCGCATTGGCATTTCTCTGGACTGCTTGGGCTTCCTTGTGTGAAAAGTGAAAGTGTCAGTCACTCAGTTGTGTCCAACTCTTTGCGATCCTATGGACTGTAGCTTGCCAGGCTCCTCTGTCCGTGGGATTCTCTGGGCAAGAATACTGGAGTGGGTTGCCATGCCCTCCTCCAGGGGATCTTCCCAACCCAGGGATTAAACCCACATCTCTTCTATCTCTTGCATTGGCAGGCAAGTTCTTCACCACTAGCACTACCTGGGAAGCTCCAGTGCTATACAGTAGGTCCTTATTAGTTATCAATTTTATGTTGGGTTAGCCAAAAAGTTCGTTTGGGTTTTTCCATAGGATGGTGTGGAAAAACCTGAATGAACAGTTTGGCCAACCCAGTATATAGTGGTGTGTCTGTGTCAATCCCAATTTCCCAGCTTATCCCTTTCACCCTTTCCCCCCTGATAACCACAAGTTTGTTTTATACATCCGAGACATCCTCTCATTTAAAACAAGGAGGATCGGGCCTGTGGTCCCCTTCCCATGTGGGAAATGGAAGAGGTTCTTGACAGGCCAGGGTCACGGTCATAGTATTAATAAACATAGCTAGAAGATACAGGAATTGAAGGAGAAGACTGATACAGGCCAGGGTTCTTCAAGTGATGCTCCTCCACCACCCACATATCTGGCCTGCTTCATGAGAATATAGGCTGAGTGGCAATAGACTGGGGTGCTGCTTCAGAGCTTTAGGTCCAGCAGCTTGAATTTGAATCCTGTAACTAACTCCTCACTAGTTGTGTGACCCCGGGCAAGTTACCTGAGCCTTCTGTGCCTCTTTCGCCTCATCTATAAAGGGTGTCACCAAATAGTTTTGTTGTTTAGATGGGAGAGACCATGAAATGCATCTAGAACAATACCTGGAAATTACTTAGTGCTCAGTGATGCTTGTTGTTTTTTTATTATTGTGCTTGTCCATATCCCTTCATGAATCATAATCTCCAAAGATAGAACCTGGAAACCTTCATTTCTAACCAGCCCCCTCCTGTGTGATTCATATATGTCCCAAAGTGTGAATACCACCACTCAGCCCTCTGAGAGAGCAATCAGGTGGTGTCAAGGCAAGATGGACTAGCCCAGAAGCATCTCATTTCCCAGCAATTTGGGGAAATGAGGATTTTCCTGCAAGTCAGTTCTCCAGATGGCTGACACTTTTCTCTTGTTTTAAACACCCAGTCATCAAAGTTAAAACTTGATCAATTATTCATTCTAAAGTCTAAAGTCTATTATATGCTTGCACAGAAAATTCTAGAAAATAGTAGTGGTATTAGCAGTATTTGGGAAGGTGACTCAGTGTCATCAAGACAGTCACAGATAGTAAATATTTACAGACTCCCTTGTTTGTGTCCCCTTAATGTGGTGGGCACTGAGAATACAATGACAAACAGGACCCAAACCCCACCTTCAAAAGGCTTACCATCTAGTGAAGGAAAGGCCAGGAGACGGTGCTGATGCAGTAAGAGAGGTGACAGAACAGAAGGCTGTTTTGAGCTTTGTCACAGGGATGTCGTAAAGGCTACAGAGGTGTGGGGGGGTGGCCCTCATGCTGGGCCCTCTGCGTGCTTGGGCTGCTCGTTTGATGGCTGCTACATCTTGCCTGGCTGTCAGTTGACACTCCTCACTCCTCTCAATTTGTCTGCCTTCAAATGACATTCCTGTCCTCATCAAATGCACTGCTTCTAATCTGCTGTGGGCTGGAAACTGGATACCCTGAACTTGCTGGAACGCTGCCCTCTCAGAAAGGCCTTCTCTGACCTTGCCATCTAAAACAGTGCTCCACTTCCACCACCCTCCCTGCCCCCACACATGGTCTGCAACCTCTTACCCAGCTTGACTTTCTCCCGTAGCATGTATCACCTCCTGATGTTACCTGTCTGTATTTATATCTGATGGTCTGCCTTCTTCACTAGGTTATAATGCCAAGAGGACACTTAGTCCACCTCTGTGTCCAGTACCTGGTACCTGACCTGACTCAAATAGGTTTTTAATAAATATTGAGTGTGTGCATGCTCAGTCATGTCCGACTCTTTGCAACCCCATGGACTGTAGCTCACCAGGCTCTTCTGCCCATGGAATTCTCCAGGCAACAATACTGGAGTGGGTTGCCATGCCCTTCTCCAGGGGATCTTCCCAATCCAGGGATCGAACCAGGGTCTCCTGCATTGGCTGGCAGATTCTTTACCACTGCTCTACCTGGGAAGCCTAAATATTGAGTGAGTGAATAATAGTAACAGATAAACTTCTTTTTTTTGTTGTTGTTGATGTTTTACTTGTACTCAGTGGCTCAGCAGTAAAGAGTCTGTCTGCCCAATGCAAGAAACATAGGTTTGATCCCTAGGTCAGGAAGATCCCTTGGAGAAGGGAATGGCAACCCACTCTAATATTCTTGCCTGGTGAATTCTATGGACAGAGGAGCCTGGCGGGCTATAACCTTTGGGGTCACAAAGAGTCTGACATGACTTAGCAATTAAACAACAATAAATAACTTGCACTCAGTAAAATGCACCCATCTTATGTGTTCAGCTCAACCAACACGGGCACATGTGTCCACATGTTGTAACTCCACCTAGAGCAGGATACAGAGCCTTGCTGGCAGCCACCCAGCAGGTCCCTCAGACCCCTCCCAGCCCATACCTCCTCCAGAAGGTACTCACTCTTCTGACTTCTACCACCATTGATAAGTTCTGCTCATTCTTGAATTTCATAAGTGTAATCATGTAGTGTTTTTTCTTCTGTGTCAACCTTCTCAACACTGTGCCTGTGAGGTTCATCCATGCTGTTGAGTGGAATGGGAATTCATGCTTTATTTCATTGCTTATAATTTGTTTCCAGGTCTGGCTGATAAGGAAAATGAGTTTTGAGAATGATCATGCAAGGCTTTATGAGTTAAAAGGCATGAATGTCATGGCAACTTTTTTGGATGGTTTACTTGTTTACCC
>SJXQ01010236.1:132328-165202 GCA_006408695.1 Aepyceros melampus | reverse complement strand
ACTCCCTGAGGGACTTTCTGAGAACAAGGCAATGAGAACAAAATCAGAACGTTCATGTTCATGTTCATTGCAACAATTCAACAATTATAGGTTCCAGGAAGAAACCTCTAAGCACTCCCACACCTCTGGACAATGTTTTCCAGCTAGATAGTACATCCAGTGAGCCCTGTGTATCCACGGCCTCCATGTCTGCTGATAAGGAGAGCTGACAGTAAGGGACTTGTCATCCTTGGATTTTGGTAGCCGTGGGAGGTCCTAGAGTCCATTCCCCATGAATATCAAGGGATATCTGTATGTGTGACAGAGAGGCTTTGCTTGGAAGAAAATTTATTTACTTATTAGATTATTTCAAGGGGTACTTCTTGCCTCAGAGAACTGAAGGGGTCAGACTGTGTAATAGAAAATATGTGACTCATAAAAATATATGACTTCATGCCACAGAAATCAAGGGTGAAATCCTGGCACCTCCACATTGTCATGGGGTCCAATGTTAAAGAAAACACTCTTAGCTGTATTTTATTGATTAGAATTCTGAGGCTGTGATTCTCTCTGCAGAAATGTCAGTTGAGGTACTAGCTTGTCTCATATTTATCACTGCTGGGAATGAGAAACCAGACATGAAGATGAACAGCTGTATTCACTTCACTCCATCACTCATTCTTTCCATTCAGTTTCTCAATAAAAGTTGTGGAGTGCCACTGTGTTAGGTGCTCTGGAGGTCTCATGGAGCTTAAAACATGGTGCCTGCCCTCAGAGGGTTCACAAAACAACTGAGGATGCAATACGAAGGTTAACAATAAGAACTGGTGTGTGACAAGGATAATACAAAAGGTACACAGTGCCACAGAGCAGTATTTCCTCAAAAAGCAGACCTGGGTTGTGCTTCAGCATCATCTGGGAGCTTATTTGAGATGCAGATTCTTGCCCCCACCCCCAGGCCCACTGAATCAGAAGCTTTGTGGTTGGGGCCCAGGAATCTGCATTTTAAACAAGATCCTAAGGTGATTTGGCAATCCACTCCAGTACTCTTGCCTGGAGAATCCCATGGACTGAGAAGCCTAGTAGGTTACAGTCCACGGGGTCGCAAAGAGTCGGACACGACTGAGCAACTTCACCAAGGTGATTTGTAAGCACATTAAACTTTTAGAAGCACTGTTTTAAAAGATCACTTGTATCAGAGGAAGAACACACTAAGGTCTTGTCCTCAAGGGCTGGAGATGTGAAAGGAAAGATGAGATTTGAATAGAATAATCAAGTGGGATAAAGAACATGAACAGATATGACTGTGGGAGCAGAGAAGGAGGGGAGGTGCAGAGCTTGCTGGGAGGGGTGTGGCAGGGAGGGAAATCTCTGTATGCTGGAGAGGGTCTTGTGTGCTGAGTCATTCATTTGTGTCCAACTTTGCGACCCCATGGACTGCAGCCTGTCATGCTCCTCTGTCCATGGGATTCTCCAGGCAAGAATACTGGAGTGGGTTGCCATGCCCTCCTCTAGGGGATCTTCCCGACCCAGGGATTGCAGGCAGACGCTTTACCGTCTGAGCCACCAAGGAAGCTGGAGAGGGCCTTGGAGGATAGGAAATGTATCAGTTAGGCAGGCCAGTGGCTATGAGTAACAAAACCTGATGGAGAGTGCATAGGGTAAAGGAGTTAGAGAAGGCGAGGTTCAAAAAAAGAACAAGACAAGCACTTTACAGGAACAGATCACCTTTAATGAGGCAAGAAGGGGCAGCAGTCAGATTAGTGAGCTGCTGCCCTAACCCAAGAAAAAAGTATATATAGGCATATGTGTGGAAATTTACTATCTTAAGGGGGCCTGTTCTTCTCCAAGGTTGTTGGAAGTAGTTATCTCTTAAATGGCTGGGGCAAGGAATTCTGTAGATTGGCCAGAGGCTGGACTGGCTGGAAGCTGGGCGTAATCAACCTTAGTGTCCTTTTTTTTTCCCCCCCTCCAGTGAGAGAGTTCTTTGTTTTGCATAGAATGGTGGGGAGGACCAGGAGGGGAGTTTTAACTCCAGGCTATTTTGAGCCCTGTAACTTTCCTTCATTCCAGACCCTAAGGAATATATACAACAAAAGAGAGGTGGGCACCGTTAATGTTCAGGGCTTCTTCGTGCTGATAAATGAGGGTCAGGGGTTTGTGATCTGGGAGGAAGGAAGCCTAAGCCCGTAGCGTTGATTTTTTCATTCTAGCCATCAGGATTTCAAGCAAAAGAACAGTCTTGACTTGGTCTCAAGAGATGGCCTGAATCCGTTCTTGGAGAAACCTTGAAAGAGATTGAAGAGACAGGGTCCAAATAAGAGAAATAAAATGATAAGTACCAATGGTCCCAAGAAAGGGAGCAACCAAGGGAGGGCCTATTGGAACAGGTTTTGAGGAGTGTAAAGGTTTTGTAACTCTTTTCTGCAGCGTTCTATTTTGTCTGTAAGTTATTTGACTCTGCCTTGGACTATGCCTATTTCATTAACAAAATAGCAGCAGTCCTCGCCTAGGAAAAGGCAGGTCCCTCCCGTTTTTGTGGTGAGAATGTCCAGGGCTTGCCTATTTTGTAAGGCCACAGAAGCTAATGAGTTAATTTGTCTTTGGACTGAAACGAAGGACTCCACTACCTTCTCCATATCCTTATTAAGTTCTTGGGACAGCTTGTAGTAGTAAAAATGGGCCAAGGTCAAGATGCCCCCAGTCCCGGTGCCTAGGGCTGCTGCTATGCTGGTCCCAATCAGGAGAGGGGCTATGACAGCTCATCTTTTCCTATGGGAAAGTTCCCTGGGGGTAGACTATTTGTTCTTGGGGTCAGGAAGACCAAGATGCAAGGTCCAGAGGGGTCAAGGGGGAGACATGAATATGCATAGGTCCCACAGAGAATGAAAATTTCCGGGTTGGTGCAATTATCTGTGCTGTTCCAGAGAACCCAAGTGGAACAGAAGGAGGGAGTGGAGTTTGTAAGACCAGTGTAGTTGGGACTAGAGTAGTTGATACAGGTTAGGTTTGAAGAGGCTGAGAGTAGGACATTGTCAGAGACTGGCCCAATGAGTTGTGTAGTTTTTTTGTTGGGAAGGGGAGGTATAGTTGCCCTGTGACAGCCAGGTTGAGGGTAAGGGAATTGCTATGTGTGGTGAGGGAGACAGTGACATGCATATCCAACACTGGGATGTGTGTTGTGTGTACTGGAAGAATTAGAAAGAAGAGTTGAGAAGGTGGGTAAGGTGTTGGTTGCCAGAAGGAGGTTTTAGGAGAGGCTGTAATTGGGAAAGGAGGTATAGGCGTTTATAAGGCTCAGGGGTCACCTTAAGCAGGAAATGATGTTCTTTATAACTTGTTCTTGTTTATTTTCCCAATTTTGATCTAGTACCTCGCCTCCATCTGAGTACCTCCAGTGGGTAATGGTGGAGAAGGCAATGGCACCCCACTCCAGTGCTCTTGCCTGGAAAATCCCATGGATGGAAGAGCCTGGTGGGCTGCAGTCTATGGGCTCGCTAACAGTTGGACACGACTGAGCGACTTCAATTTCACTTTTCATTTTCATGCATTGGAGAAGGAAATGGCAACCCACTCCAGTGTTCTTGCCTGGAGAAACCCAGGGACAGGGGAGCCTGGTGGGCTGCCATCTATGGGGTCACACAGAGTTGGACACAACTGAAGTGACTTAGCAGCAGCAGCAACAGTGGGTAATGGGATAGAAACATATGTTTCTTCCATTTGGCTTATGGCAGGAGCTCACGAAACTCCCTCTCTTTTGTACTTTTAACAGTGAATAGGGATTTGGACTTCCCTCCCCACCACCTGCCTCCCTGAGGTTCATGATGCATGGTCTTGGAGCCACATTATAACATGAGGAGTGAACATAGGAATAAATGTCTGAGCAGGGACAGGGACTAGCCAGAAGGCTGGGGAGTGCAGCAAGGATAAGGAACAGGGGAGTCATGGGTCTGTTAGTTAGGCAGTGTGGAGGATAGAACACCTAGGAGTAGAACACAGCTAACAATGCAGGCGATACCGATGAAGAGACAAAGGATAGGTGGCCAGTCCTGAGGGGAGACAATTATTGGCCTATAGCAAGGACTAAGATTAAGAGTGCAGTTATCATTAGAGAGACGGGGAGAGGCCAGTCAGGGCGAGGGGCGGAAGGCCCCAAGTTGGTGGTTGCTTGAATCTGAGGAGGAACAGTGTTCATTAGGATGAAGAATGATGTAGAGAACGAAAGTAAAGAAATCAATTTCATCTGGAGTCAGGTTGTAGAAGGTTCCCTGAAGCCACAGTTGAGACACCAGTGTGGTCAGATCTTCAAAGGAGGTTCCTGTCGGGGCGCTGTCCAGAGGTCTTGTAATAGTTGGGTCAGGAACAGTTGTAGGTTGAAGAGTGTCCAGGTCATTCTGTGTCTTCTTAGATGGTTGACAGAGGTTGTTGCCGGGTGAATTTTAAGGAGGTGGGCCCTGTGAGGGAGACCTGATAGGGGTCAGTTAAGGAGGGCAGCACAGGATCGGAGGTGACCCGTTTTAGGTGAGAGAGATGTACCCAGGAGGTGACCTTCTCGAGTTTAGCTGCAGTCGGGGTAAGGAGAATAATTTTTAATGGTCCCTGCCATTTTGGGGTTAGGTCACCCTGGGGATTATCAGACAGGTAGACCATGTCCCCAATTTGTAAAGGGGGCAAGGGGGCTTGGGGGTCAAGGGCAGGCAAGTTGTGATTGATGTATTTCCAGAGGGCACTGCAGACTTCCACCAGCAGGGGGGAGTGTAGGAAGCTTGGTATGGGAGGAGGTTCAAGGAGGAGTCCAGGAGGGAGCATGGGCCTTCCGTACATCACCTCAAAGGGGCTCGGCCCTAGAGGCTTTCTGGGCAAAGCCCATACTTTGAGGAGAACGATCAGCAAAAGTTTAGTCCAATCCAGATGTACCGCGAGGGTTAGTTTGGTAAGAGTTTCTTTGATTATTCTATTCATCCTTTCTACCTTTCCTGAGGACTGGGATGATATGGAATGTGAAATTTCCAGGGTATCTGTAAGAATTGGACAAGTTGTTGAGTGACCTTGGATGTAAATTCCAGGCCATTATCAGACTGTAGGGATGAAAGCAGGCCAAACCTGGGAATAATTTCTGTGAGGAGGATTTGGGCCACGGTGTGGGCTCTTTTGTTTGTAGTGGGAAATGCTTCAACCCATCCCACAAAGGTGTCCACAAGGACCAGGAGGTATCTAACTCTCTGAACTGGGGGCATATAAGTAAAGTCTATCTGCCAATCCTGTGCTTAGAGGCTGCCTTGCATTTGATGGATTGGAAAGGAGGTAGGTTTAAGGTTGGAATTGGGATTAGTACGTTGACATGTTTGACAGGATGGGTGAAAGTGAAGTCGCTCAGTCGTGTCTGACTCTTTGCGACCCCATAGACTGTAGCCTACCAGGCTCCTCTGTCTATGGGATTCTCCAGGCAAGAGTACTGGAGTTGATTGCCATTTCCTTCTCCAAGGGATCTTCCCAACCCAGGGCTCAAACCTGGGCTCTCCTGTATTGCAGACAGACGCTTTACTGTCTGAGCCACCAGGGAAGTCTCTAAATATTGTTGGTCAGCAGTGGATATGGGGAAGTATTTACGGAGGAACTTTTGGAGTGTCTTGGATGAGGGATGAAAGAATGAGTGTAGATAAGAGAGGATTTCTCTGGTGGTGGGAGGGTCGGATGGAGTCAGAGCTAAGATGACAGGGGACTGGAGGGAGGGATGAGACAGGGCTATCTCCTTTGCCTTCTGGTCTGCAGCATTGTTGTAGGCTGATATGAGACTTCCCTTTTGATGTCCCCTACAGTGGAGGATGGCGACTTTGTTTGGTAAGAGTGCTGCCTCTAGAAGTTTGTGGATCAGGTCTGAATTAATAATGGGGGATCCCTTTAGGGTTAGGAAACCTCTTTCTCTCCATATTAGGGTGTTTGAGTGAAGTATGTTATCGGCATATTTGGAGTCTGTATGGATGTTAACCCTTAGATTTTTAGCCAGAGTTAAAGCTCTGGTGAGAGCTATCAGTTCTGCCTGTTGGAAGGTGGTGTGAAGTGGCAGAGGTGAAGCTTCAATTGTCTGGGTCCCATGATTGTAGCAAAGGTCCCCCTGGATGATGGCATATCCTGCCATGAAGGGTGGGTATTTTTGACAGCTGCCATCAATGAACCAGTGTGGGGTATCTAGGTCTAGGATGGGCTGATCTGTTAAATATTGAAAGGGGTTTGGGGTAAGATCTACTGTTAGGCTGCAGCTATGTAGGGAGAGGGTCTGTTGTAGAGGATGTGGGTAATTAGCTGGCGGGGTTAAGGGTAGAGCAGAGAGAGAATGAGAGCCGAGGGTCAAGGAGAAGGGCATGTAGGACCTGTACTTGGAAGGGGGAAGGGAGAGGAAAGCCCGATGTGATGGTAAGTCTAGGAAGGTGTGTGGAGAACAGGCTGTTAAAGGGGCATGCCTAGAGAGTTTATTTGCTTCGGGTACGAGGGCTGTGATAGCAGCCATGGCGTGTATGCAGGGAGGCCACCCCTTGGTCACCATGTCAAGCTGTTTTGACAGACAGGCTTTGGGAGCCCAGGTGTCTCGGGCCCACTGACATAGAAGTCCCAGGGCCTGTCCTTGGTTGGAATGGGCAAAGAGAAAGAATGGTCTGATGTGATCTGGCAGGTGGAGAGTTGTCACTCAGAGGAGGCTCTGGGTGAGCTGGCGAATAGGACTGGCCAGGGAGGAGGGATTAAAGAGGGGCTCATCCAGACATCCTTTAGTAGCCTCATAGAGTGGCTTTGCAATGAGGGAGAAGTTAGGGATCCAGATATGGAAAAAGCTGAGGAGGCCAAGGATAGGCAGGAGCTCCCTTTATGTTTTTAGAAGTGGACAGTTCCAAAGGCCTGAAGTTCTATCTAGGGGAATAGTTCTTTGTTGATGGGATATGGGGAGCCCCGGGTAGGTGACATTTGTCTGGGCTATTTGGGCCTTGGATCGGGACGCCCAATAACCCCAGGATCCCAGGACCCCAAGGAGTTTGGCAGTATGTTGGAGACAGAGTTTTTGGATTGGGCTACAAAGGAGGAGGTCATCTATGTATTGGAGATGACTTGGGGCTAGATCGAGTGTCTGTAAGTCCTTTTGTTTAAAAAAAAAAAAAAAAGAACCAAAAAAGTGGGGACTGTCTCTGAACCCCTGGGGGAGAACTGTCCATGTTAGTTTTTGGGAAACATGAGTCTTGGGGTCTTGCCAAGTGAAGGCAAAAAGGGGTTGGGAGACAGGGGGGAGGGGGATAGTGAAAAAGATGTCTGTGAGATCTAATACCGTGAAGTGGGTTGCAGTTGGGGGTATGGTAGACAGAAGGGTGTAAGGGTTAGGGACTACTGAGAATGTCGGCGTGATAGCCTCATGATTTTTCACAGATCCTGGACCAGTCTCCAAGAGTTTGGTCCATTTCTTACTGCCAGAATAAGGGTGTTGTGTGGTGAATGGGTAGGAATTAAGATAGAGGCTTGAAGAAGACGGTCTACGATAGGCTTAAGTCCCTTGTGGGCCTCCGGGGTGAGGGAGTACTATTGTTGGGTGATTATAGTTGAGAGGTCTTTTAGGGTAATGTGGACTGGGGGGTGATGTTTGGCTATGGATGGGTGATCAGTGTCCCAGACTTGGGGGTCTAAGGCGGGTAGATCCAAGGGAAGGTCAGGGGTGAGGGAGAGGGACGGTCCAAGTGCCATCTGCATACAGAATATAGAAACTGTATCAAGGGATGGTATGGTAATAAAGACCCCCAATTTGGATAACAGATCTCTCCCTAGGAGTGCCATTGGGCACTTAGGCATTATGAGGAATGAGTGTATGAGAGTTGATTTTTCAAATTGACAAAGTAATGGAGGGCTGATTTTTGGCCTTAAGGGAACTCCAGATACCCCCTTGTTTGTGCATTCTGAGTCGAGTTGGACCAGAGTAGGAAGTTAAGAGAGAGAAAGTGGCTCCAGTGTCTACCATAGAGGAGGTCTTTTTCCCAGCCACTACCCCATCTACCCTAAGTTCTGAGCTTATGTCTGGGTCACGGGCCGGGGGCTGGAACCCAGGCCCGTCATTGGAATAACTCTCATAGGGTTGGGCTGAAGTTCTGGGGAGAAGTGGAGATCTCCCCAGGGGCACCAGGGCATCCCTGTGGACATTTCACTCTCCAGGTCTGGGAGGTGGGGACTTCCCCAAGGGTGCCAGGGTGTCCCTGGGGACAGTCCATCTTCCAGTGTCCCCACTGGCCACAGGTTGGGCATGCTTTCGGAGGGGCTGTGGGTCTGGGCATGCCTTTGTCCAGTGTCCTAACTGGTTGCATTGGAAGCAGAGTCCAGTGGGCGTGGGGGGTCTTAAGTTCCAGTCTGGGATGACTTGAGCCGGGCTGATCTCTTCCCTTAATTGCTACGCCAAAAAGGCATATTTAGCTTTTCTCTCATGGTCTTTTTCTCTCTTAGCCTCCTCCTCTCTGTTACTGAACACCTTGAAGGCTACTTCTAGAAGGTCTCTGAGGGGTCTCAGGGCCCTTCTCTAGTTGTCTAATGTCAGGGGCAGACTGGCTGATAAATTGAAAATGAAGGTAGAGTAACTCAGAAGGGGTGGTGATATCTAGGCTGGTATACTTCTGGACTGCCTCTATTAGGTGTGTCAAGAAAAGGTTGGATTTTCGTCTGCCCCTTGGGTGATTTCCCTGACTTTATCATAATTGACATGGATATGAGTATTTTTCTGCATTCCTTCTAGAAGTCAGGTAATCATATGATAGAGTCTCCTGATACCTGGGTCACCAGGCTGGTAAGTCCAGTGGGGATCTAATTGAGGCACAGCCTCATCAGCAACTGGGCTATCCTGGTCTTGGTTATGTAAGTGATTGGCATGGATTTTCGCTGCTCGCCAGATATGGCCTTTTTCATCTGGGGTGAGAGTGGCATTTAGGATATAATATACGTCACTCCATGTGAGGTTATAGGCCTGGGAGAATCTCAGGAATTCTTTTCTGTATCTGGTAGGATTTTCAGAAAATGATCCCAACTTTTCTTCTATCTGGCTCATGTCTGACAATGAAAATGGCACATGGACTCGGGTCGGGCCCTCTGGTCCTGCCACCTCTCTCAGGGGAAACGTGTTGGGTACATGACTGTGTGGCAGGAGAGGAGGGAAGGGGGGAGGGGGAGTCGGGAAGATGGGGCAGCAGGGTTGAAGGGGAGTCAGGAGAGGTTTTGGGGTTAGTAGGTGAATTGGATGAGGGGGAAGGAGAGGGTTGGCAGGGTGGCGGATAGGCAGGAGGTTCGTCCACGGGGTCGAACTCCAGGGGTGCAGAAGGTCGTGACCAGCGGTTAGTTGAAGAAGAGCCCTTTTGCTTGGGAGGCAAGGTGCATAGAAGGACCTCATGGGTGGAGCAGGCCTTGCATAGGGAGGGCCCAAAAGGCTGGGCATATGGGACCTCTGACCATTTGCCATTCCATTTGAGGAAGTTACTGAGATCTTAAAAAATATTGAAATCAAAAGTCACAAACTCAGGCCAGCGGTTTTGGTTATCCAGTTTGTATTGAGGCCAAATTTGAGTGCAAAGTGACTCGAGTTTATGAACCTTGAAATCAGTCAAGAGTAGAGGTTTGAGGTTTCATTTTATGCAGGCCAAGGGAGAGTCCCATGGGACAGATTGGCTTGACCCCATAGCAAATGGCTAGCGACTGTCCGATTGAGAGAAAAGGTCGTCACCTAATCTTTTGACTGGGCAAAGAGAGGGAGAGACTCTGAAGGAGGGATAGGTGTCCCCCAAGTACCTCCCCAGAGGGCCTTTTAGCCGGAGGGTTCCCTGGGAACCCAGAAAGGGCAATAGTCTATGGTGACCTAGAATACCATCCAAGCTTACCTGGGCTACTGGGTCAGGCGAGAATTCGTGGTGGATGGAGAGAAGTCGAATGGCAAAAGGCCTCTGTCCTGGAGTTGGTCGGTCTCACGGAAAAGAAGGTGTAGAGAAAAGAGGAAGAGAGAGAGACCAATATTCCTCGGGTTATGTGAAGAACCAATAAAGCCCTTACACAGGACTTGTACTGCTCATAAAGGTACAGGGTGTCCTCTCGAGGAGGCTGAAAAGTGAGCTCGTCAGCAGGCTTCCACACTCCAAAGAGCTGGCCATGGAGAATGAGAAGGAACCTCAACCCTTCCGGGTTTCGGCACCAAAAAATGTAGGGTAAGGGAGTTAGAGAAGGTGAGGTTCGGAAAAAGAAAGAGACAGGCACTTCACAGGAACAGATCACCTTTAATGAGGCGAGAAGGGACAGCAGTCAGATTAGTGAAAGTGAAGTCACTCAGTCGTGTCTGACTCTTTGTGACCCCATGGACTGTAGCCTACCACGCTTCTCCATCCATGGGATTTTCCAGGCAAGGCTACTGGAGTGGGTTGCCATTTCCTTCTCCGGGGGATCTTCCCGACCCAGGGATCAAACCCAGTCTCCTGCATTGTAGGCAGATGCTTTTACTGTCTGACCCACCGAGCTGCTGCCGTAACCCAAGAAAAGAGTAAGTATATATGTGGAAATCTACTGTCTTAACAGGCCCCGTTTGGAGTAGTTATCTCTTAAATGGCTGGGGCAAGGAATTCTGGAGATTGGCCAGAGGCTGGACTGGCTGGGAGCTAGGCATAATCAACCTTAATGTCCATTTTTTTCCTTCGGGTGAGAGAGTTCTTTGATTTGCATAGAATGGTGGGGAGGCCCCAGAGGGGAATTTTAACTCCAAGCTATTTTGAGCCCTGTAACTTTCCTTCCGAGTGGTTTAAGGAAGAGGACTGGTTCTTTCTTACACAAGAAGTAGCCTGGCGGTAGATGGCCTCCAGTGATGATCACAGGAACAGATCACCTTTAATGAGGCGAGAAGGGACAGCAGTCAGATTAGTGAAAGTGAAGTCACTCAGTCGTGTCTGACTCTTTGTGACCCCATGGACTGTAGCCTACCACGCTTCTCCATCCATGGGATTTTCCAGGCAAGGCTACTGGAGTGGGTTGCCATTTCCTTCTCCGGGGGATCTTCCCGACCCAGGGATCAAACCCAGTCTCCTGCATTGTAGGCAGATGCTTTTACTGTCTGACCCACCGAGCTGCTGCCGTAACCCAAGAAAAGAGTAAGTATATATGTGGAAATCTACTGTCTTAACAGGCCCCGTTTGGAGTAGTTATCTCTTAAATGGCTGGGGCAAGGAATTCTGGAGATTGGCCAGAGGCTGGACTGGCTGGGAGCTAGGCATAATCAACCTTAATGTCCATTTTTTTCCTTCGGGTGAGAGAGTTCTTTGATTTGCATAGAATGGTGGGGAGGCCCCAGAGGGGAATTTTAACTCCAAGCTATTTTGAGCCCTGTAACTTTCCTTCCGAGTGGTTTAAGGAAAGGACTGGTTCTTTCTTACACAAGAAGTAGCCTGGCGGTAGATGGCCTCCAGTGATGATTCAGGTATCTGAGCATGTCAGCCCTCTTCTTTCTCCTGTCACAATCATAAGATGGCTGTGGTAGCTCTGACAATCGCATCCTCTGCTGACTGTATTCAAATGCAAGATGCTGAGGGGTAAAGAAGTGAAAGTGAAGTCACTCAGTTGTGTCCGACTGTTTGAGACCCTGTGGACTGTAGCCCACCAGGCTCCTCCATCCATTGGATTCTCCAGGCAAGAATACTGGAGTGGGTTGCCATTTCCTTCTCCAGGGGATCTTCCCGACCCAGGGATCAAACCCAGGTCTCCCACCTTGCAGGCAGGGACAAAGAATTCTCCTGCTTTGTTATCAAGGAGGCAGCTATTTCCTAGAGACCTCCTAGCAAACTACCCCCTCACCCCTTGAACTGGGCCTGGGACATATGACCACCGGGTGTTGCTCTACCTTCCATGGCTTCTAGGAATCCTAGCCTAATATTTAAGTAGAACTTGGATTCTTATAAGCAGAGAATATGTTTTGGGGGTTCTTTTTGAAGGTTTTTTTTTGTTTGTTTGTTTGTTTGACGTGGACCATTTTTAAAGTCTTTATTGACTTTGTTACAGTATTGCTTCTGTTTTATATTTTGGTTTCTTGGCCAAGAGGCAGGTGGGATTTTGGCTCCCTAACCAAGGATCAAACCCATGCCCCCTGCAGTGGAAGGTGAAAGCTTAACCACTGGACCACCAGGGCAGTCCCTAAGGAGTATCTATTTCTAAGTGACAGAGCTTTGGAGTACTCCACCAACACTGTAAGGCTCAGGAGGACTTCAGTGGGTGGAGTCAGGAATAAGGGCATTCTCAGGAGAGGGAGAGGTGTTAACAAAAGCCCTGGGCAGGTGGGAGGTGAGGTGGGGAGTGAGGGAGTCCAGGGGTGGTAGAGGGTGTGTAAAGAATGGTTACCCCCTATAAGTTTGACTGAAGCATAGGGTCTTACAAAAGGATTTCAGACATTTATCTTTACTCTGTGGAAACTCAATTCACAGAAGAAAGGACAGCATCACTGCTTTGGTCAGAAGTAGGATGAGAGGCCTGGAGTCGGCCTACTTGGCATCTGCCTTACCCTAGCTGAAAGAGGGCTGTTGCTTCTGTGTTTTTCCCCCAGTTTTGTTAGGATATAATTGACACACACAGTGTCTACACTGTCCAGCATAATGATTTGAGGGCTCCCCCATGGCTCAGTGGTAAAGAACCCACCTGCCAATGCACAAGACCTGGATTCGATCCCTGGGTCGGGAAGATCCCCTGGAGAAGGAAATGACAGCCCACTCCAGTATTCTTGCCTGAGAAATCCCATGGACAGAGGAGCCTGGTGGGCTACATACATGGGGTTGCAAAGAGTCAGACACGACTTAGTGACTAAAGAGCAACAGCATAATCATTTGACTTACATGTATGGTGAAATGATTACCACCATATGTGTGTAGTTACTAACATCCATCACCTCATATAGTTACAAAAAATTTTTGTTTCCTTGTCATGAGAAATTTTGGGATTCACCAAAATTTGGTATATATTCAGATATACCATACAGTAGTGTTAACTATAGTCATCATGCTGTAACAAAAGGGTTTCTTCAAGACCAGACTGAAAATCAATGCCCCAGGCCCTGCTCCTTTAACCCTTGCCACACTCAAGGTTCCCTGGGGCCCTCTCCTTGAAGGAGGCTGTGAGGCACAATTAGTGACATCCCCCATCTGGCCTCAAACAGGAACTTCACAGGTATATAGGGGAAAGAGATTGGGTTTTTCCATAGCATCTTATGAAAACTCCCAAGTGAACTTTTTGGCCAGCCCAATATAGTGATCCATCCTGGGTCCATGTGCTGTGTTTTCGTGGCAGCGGGCTTTGAAAATGCCACGTGGGGCCCCGCACCTCTTAATCCTATTCCTGACCCTGAATTGCTAAACAGGAGTGGAGGAGAGCCTCGTGAGAAGTGGTCTGCATCTTCACATCCTGCTCGTACCACCTGTACTAGATGCCCGGTGCTGTTGTCACAAAATACCATGAACTTGATGGCTTAACAACTGAAATGTATTGTCTCCCCATTCTGGAGGTCAGATATCCAAGACCAAGGTGGGAGCAGGATTGGTTCCTTCTGAGGGTGAGTGGAGTCTGTCCCAGGCCTCTGCTTTAGCGTTTGGTGCTTCGCTGGCAGTCGCTGGCATCCCTTGGCTTGTAGATCTCTGCCTTCATCTTCATGTGGTGTGTTCCTTCTATAGCCTTCACATTGTCTTCCCTGTGTGCATGTCCATCTGTGTGCGAATTTCCACTTTTTAAAGAAAAAAATGTATCAGACCATAGTTGATTTACAATGTTGTGTTACTGTCCTGCATGCAGCATAGTAATTCATTTAGACGTACATACATATATATATATATATATATTCATCCTTTTCAAATTCTTTTCCCATATACGTTACTACAGAATACTGAGTACAGTTCCCTGTTCTATACAGTAGGTCCTTGTTGATTATCTATTTTATATATAGTAGTGTGTGTATGTTAATCCCCAACTTCTAATTAACCCCCCTCCATCCCCCCTTTGGTAACCATAAGTTTGTTTTCTAACTCTGTGAGTCTGTTTCAGTTTTGTAAATAAGTTTGTTCATGTCATTTTTTTGAAAACACATTCCATACATGAATGATATCATATGATATTTGTCTTTGACTTACTTTGTTTATTACTATCATCTCTAGGTATGTCTATGTTCCTGCAAATGGCATTACTTCATTCTTTTTATGGCTGAGTAGTATTCCATTGTATATATGGACCACAGCTTCTTTATCCATTCACCTTTCAGTGGACATGTAGATTGTTTCCATGTCTTGGCTTTTGTGACTAGTGCTGCAGTAACAAGTTTCCACTTTTTATAAAAACACAATCAAATGAGATTCAGGCCCACCATAATGACCTCAGCTTAATCATTAATTTCTAAATAAGGTACCATCCATAGATACTGGAGGTTAGGACCTCAACCTCTCTTCTTTGGGAAATGTCACTTAGTCCATAACACATCCCACATTGCAAACCTCTACTTCCCTTTCTCTGGGGCCTACTCCTCCCACTCTTGATCCCAGTGGCCAGTCTAGTCACTTAACTCTTGTACCAGTGGAATTTGGCAGAGGAAGATGGGTGACTTCAAGGAATATTTTATCCTCACTGTTCTGCTTGAAGGGATAATTGTGTAGAATGTGAGAAGAAACTCTGGACTAAATTATATACCTATGTTCAATCTTGTGCATGGGATCCTAAGTTTGAATAGAAAAGAATGGAATCAAAAGACTGAATAATAATTATTATAATTTTACCACTATTATCATTTATATAACATTTTCACACAGACTCTCATCTAGAAGCACAGTCCTTTTTTTTTTTTTGTCAGTAATGAAGATCCTTTGTTCCCATCCCCTTTAACCTTATAATAAATTCTCCTTGAGGCTGTTTTCTGACAGGATTGTCTGCAGAAAACCCTGTATTTAAAGATGTAACCGGATCTTCCTAAATTTAGCAGAGTTCATGCCACACTGAGCTAAAACCCAAGTAAAGGAAGATGGAGAGAGATAGTAAATGATACACTGAAGAAATATAAAATAGAATTTATAAAAAAGTATCTCTCTTTTTTTTGGTCAGAGCACTGACAAAAGTGGGGTCAAAATTTGGTTAAGCGCCAATTCTTTTTAGATTATATGGTTCTAATCTGGCGATGTGCTTTCTTTTTAAAGTTGGAAACTTGCTCATGAAACACTAGTTACCAGTGACAAAATCTGCCCTTGATGAAGGAAGCAAAAAGGTGAAGTTACAACACTGGCTGTTGTCTCTCAACTTTCTTATATTCAGCCATGTTGTCAGATGTTAAGATGGTTTCCTCTTATGCAGTGGAAATTTCCTCTTGCCCCATTTTCCCTGGAAATGTAAAACAGCTGCACAGAACCTCCATTCAACCCTCCCTGTATGCAGAGATTCTTATTTGTGTCATCACATCTTCTCTCTCCATTATCCTGGTTCATCAACGGCTCGATTCATTTCTCTTCTTCAGAGTACAAGAAGCCTGACACCAAGCTTACACTGTCACGCCTACCGAAAATGCTTTTCCCTCTGAATTTTATGCCAGAATATATCCTTTATTCCTTAGATACTTAGCCAAGGAGAGAGTTCTGGAGCACATCTAGGAGAGCATAAAATGGGGAATCCTGAAGTGATACAGCGTGGCTTCCTCATCTCTCCCTGTAGCCCCCCTAGTCATCCATGCCTCAGATGCTAACTGTCATTGCCCAGTTGGGGTTTTCTGATACTCTACTTTTCTAAGACCCAGTTAACTTCTAGGATGAAATGTAGAGTGTGGGAGTCTCCAAAGAAAGAAGGCCTATGGTGAAATAGCACGTGACTCTTGAGATCTCAGACAGGGAAGACCACTACAACCAACAGGGTACTCTTGGAGGTCTGGGTACCACTTGGCCTGCTAAAGGATGAAACCCCTCCTAAAGAATGGAAAGGAAACAATATTCAGACCTGTCATGGATTCAGTGAATTTTATCTGCCCAGTTTCTCTCAGGTCTGAAGAAATAGGGACCAGCTCCAAAGTCTGGTCTTACAGAAGCTGGGGCCAGTTGCAGAGAAATTCCAGGGACTTAAGTCCAGTATAGTGTGATTTGGGTACCACCCAAACACAAACTCTTCCCAGCACATGCAGTTCTTAATCTCTGTTGGCCCCGCATCCAAAAGAGATCCCATCATTCCTATGGCCATTTTGTACCCCAATGCCACAGGGCATTTGCAAATGGAACGAAGACTGTAGAACTAACCATGACACAAGGGCCAAAACTGAGGGGTTCAGCTATATTCCTCATGACCTTCGGAGCCTTGATAGCAACTGTCGAAAACTGACAAATGAGATCTTGTCTCCAGTACAATCATTTGGATCCTTGGTGGTTCTTTAACATTGAATCCCACATGCAGGGCTTAAAGGAGTGTTCACGCCATCACATGAATTCTTCTAGTGCACTCCTGGAATGACCTAAAGGGCTGGTGAAGTGCACTGATACTTACCTTACAACTTCTCAACACTGATCCCCACAGATTACATTGTAGTTTCTGTCACATCAATAGCTCCCCAGTCTCATTTAAATACAAACAAAAGGGCTTCCCTGGTGGCTCAGTGGTAAGGAATCCGCCTAACAGTGCAGGAGACACGGGTTCAATCCCTGACCCTGGAAGATCCCATATGCAGTGGAACAACTAGACCCGTGCACCACAAATATTGAGCCTGTGCTGTAGAGCCAGGGAGCCATAATTACTGAAGCCCTTGCACCCTAGAGACTGTGCTCCGCAATAAGAGAAGCCCCTGCTCTCCCAAACTTGAGAAAAACCCAAGCAGTAATGAAGACCCAGCACAGCAAAAAATAAATACATACATTTAAAATAAATAAATAAATGTGTTTCACTTGTTCTTAAAAAAAAAAAACAAACAAACCCAAACAAAGAAAATCTTAATACAGGATTTCATTGTTTCTATATTGGATCAGTCTGCCTTCGGATATCTCAGTAACAAACACCTTTGTCCTTTTCAGCCCATTATTTTGCTCCTGAGGCAGTGTCTGCAACTCCAGCGGGTATTACAGTATTTGTGTAACCCTGTCCCTTTTGTCCAGTTATACATACTTCGAGGTCACACTGTGTCCTTTATTAGTTTCTCAGACTCTACATGGAGCTTGACACAGCGTTTATCGAACAGGTGAGATACTGTTGCTTAACATCTAAAATTCAAGGTGTTTGGTTGATTCTGAAGATGAATTATGTTGTCTTTCTCTAACTGTAGGCGTTCAGTTCCAGAAAACCCAGAGGTTAAAGGAAATCCTGGTTCAAGGTCATCTTTATGGAAGAAGTAAGGGTGGTGGATCAACAGCAACCGGTTACAGATATTTTTGCATTAAAAGCAGCATTGTAAATAGAATACCAATAACATCTTATCACCTTTAATTAACATTTGGTGGTTTTCCCCCCTATTTTCCTCAGCTTGCATGAGAATTATGCTTTCTCTCCAATTGCAATAAAATTAGTGCTTTGTTGCAGAAAATATTCATGTATGAAAAGCCACTTTTGGCCTGTGTCTCATCCTATGTCCAGCATTTCAGTCCTTCTGATTTTAGGACTCCAAAATAGTTGACCTTGAACTTCAAGTGGTCCACCTCAGGGAACCACTGTATCCTAGGGTTGGAGAGGCACTTGGAAGCTTGAGATGGAATAAGCCATGTTGGGGTGGCTCAGCTCCTGCCTGAACTCCCCTTCACTGGCAGGAATCCCCTTGGCCCCACCTCCACAGCTCAAGGCAGAGCACCTGCCATCAGCTTCTCTCACACACATGTCTCTCCAGTGCGAGTTTTCCATTCTGAGGTCTAGGTTGATCTCATCTTCCTTTGTCTTTCTGAGGACATCATTGCAAGAGCCCCTACTGCTCTTCACTGTCTGTTTTACCTCCTAATTCTCAGCTTCTTCTTTGTTCTAAGACCACCTTCCCCACACAGGATAGACCTCTCACATGGCATCTTACCAGTTCTTAGGGTAGTGAAAAGGTGTCAGAATTGTATGTACATGAGAGGGAAACTCAAGTTAGAGAAACCTGTGTACTCATCACAGAGAGATTCCAGTGTTTCCATGTCCATACTTTAACCATTTTATTGGGTGGGCCAAAAGGTTCTTTTGGGTTTTTCAGTACAATGTTACAGAAAAGCACAAAAGAATTTTTTGGCCAACCTAATACAAGTCATAGTTTATAGACCTTGTCTGTCCTTAGATCTCTTCCCTTCTCCAAAATGGTTTTCCCCATTGCCTCCCTGGTATTCCCCAGAGTCATGATATTATTGCTGTTGCTGCTGCTGCTACTGCTGCTGCTGCTGCTGCTGCTGCTGCTAAGTCGCTTCAGTCATGTCTGACTCTGTGACACCATAGATGGCAGCCCACCAGGCTCCTCCTTTCCTGGGATTCTCCAGGCAAGAATACTGGAATGGGTTGCCATTTCCTTCTCCAATGCATGCATGCATGCTAAGTCGCTTCAGTCGTGTCTGACTCTGTGTGATGCCAGGACAGCAGCCCACCAGGCTCCTCTGTCCACAGGATTCTCCAGGCAAGAATACTGGAGTGGGTTGCTATTTCCTTCTCCAATATGATATTATTGGCTGCTGCTGCTGCTGCTGCTGCTAAGTTGCTTCAGTTGTGTCCAACTCTGTGCGACCCCATAGACGGCAGCCCAGCAGGCTCCCCTGTCCCTGGGATTCTCCAGGCAAGAACACTGGAGTGGGTTGCCATTTCCTTCTCCAATGCATCAAAGTGAAAAGTGAAAGTGAAGTCACTCAGTCGTGTCGGACTCTTAGCGACCCCATGGACTGTGTAGCCCACCAGGCTCCTCCGTCCATGGGATTTTCCAGGCAAGAGCACTGGAGTGGGGTGCCATATTATTGGAGGTAAAAAGCTTTGTCAAATATTTCCTTTGCAAACTCTAACCCACTCTTGGAGATTCATGCTACACTGAGGAATTCTATATTGGAGGAATAAAACCCACTTTTTTAAAACTTAACACTTCTCAAATATTTAACCACAAGGACCAGGAATGTGCCCCTCACCACCCCCCACAATAGATCATCTGTTATCATTGAGTAGGACAGAATTTTGCAAACACTAGGGTAACACGAGTTGCAGATTGCCACATGGTTTCCAAGCCTGCTGCAAACTTGACTGAGCTTCGCTCATCAGCCTGAACATTCTGTCTCGTCTTCACAACATGATGTCTATGCCACCAGGGGCCATTTTCACCAATTGCTGGTTATCCACCTCTAGGCCTTTGCTCATGCCTTTTACCTACCTGAATATCCTTGCCCTTAGGCACAACCTATGTTCCAAATTCCCTGTGAAGGCTTCTCCAGCTTCTCCAACTGCCAACACCACTTTTGCCGATATACTTTGTCTCCAGTCCTACACCAGTTAGATTCTGACCCTACCACAAACCTGTACATTCTCAGTAGGCATGATCATAACATGTCCAACTGCACTGTTTCTCCTTTGCTTCTTTTGAGAATATAAAAAAAAATGCACTTACAACCTCTTCATGACTGATAGATAGCCAGATACCATAGAAGTGGCACCTTTTGATCTCCACTTTTGGGGGCATTGAGTGTGGTTTCATTAACCATGTAGAGTTCAGTTCTTCCTGAGAACATACCCTGTCTTTACCCCCATGAAAGTCCAATACACTTATTTGTACTTTTATTTTAAGGAAGGAGAGAATGAATGTTATGGGGTTCCCCTCCCCCCGATTTAACAGAAGTGATGGCTTAGAAATTTCATAATGGCTCAGTGCCTAAGAAACATTTTGATTCTCCTGGACCAGTCATGCCATTGTGGCAACTTACGGGTGCTGGCTCTTCCTCCTCTCTGCAGCAGAAGATGAGCCGTGAAGATAATGCAGACATTATCTTTCCTGTGTCCTCAGAGTTATGTAAATAACCCTACCTTCCTGACTGACAGAAAAACTGTCACATTAGTTTGCTTTTTCAGGTCACTCTGTGTCTACTGAATGAAATTCAATAGTCCTTGGAATTCAACCTTCTGCAGTCTAATCACTAGATCATTGTTTTAAAGAAAACCAAAGGTTATCATTTTAAATGCACTGATTTTTTTTTTCTGGAGTAATAGAAAGGCAGTTAGGTTTTGTTTTTGTTTTTCCTTTACACCTTTAGGGGCTGTTAAATTTTTGTTTTTATTAACAGGATTTTCATTTTTAAAAGTATGCCATATGCTTGGTAAACACACACACACACACACACACACACACACACACATCCAAGTATACAGTGTATACATTGGGCCCTCTGTATCCCCAGGTTTCGAATCCACAGCTTTGCAGATCTGTTAGTTGAATCGTGTGTGTGTGTGTGTGTGTGTGTGCACGCTCACATGCATGTGCATCTACACACACTCTGTTTAGTCACTAAGTCGTGTCTGATTCTTTTGCAACCCTATGGACTGTAGCCCGCCAGGCTCCTCTGTCCATGGGATTCTCCAGGCAAGAATACTGGAGTGGGTTGCCATTTCCTTCTCCTAGATCTTCCCTACCCAGGGATCAAACCTCGTTTCCTGTGTCTCCTGCACTGGCAGGTGGATTCTTTACCTCTGCACCACCTGGGAAGCCCATTGTTTGAATCAGGGGATGGGAAACCCCCAGTTACAGATGGCTGACTGTATTTATTGTACTACACTCTCTTATATAAGGGTGTTGAGCATCCAAGGATTTTGTTGTCTGAGTGGGTCCTGGAACCAATTCACTGCAGATACTGAGGAAAAGCTACATAAAACAAGAAGTAAGTCTTCCTCTCACCTTAGATTCCCAATCTCCAGCTATCCCCACAGGTAAACAATCTTACCTATTCTTGTATATCTTACCAGGGATATTTTTACATCTCCACCACACACATGTGTTTGTCAGTGGAATGTGCTACAAACAGTGTTATATAGTATTTTTTAAATACAACCAGACATGTTGGAGAACTTTCCATATCAGCACATATAGATCTACTTTATACTTTTCATTACTGAATATTTCATTGTGAGGGTGGTACCACACTTCATTTAACTAGTACTCTCATAACAGCCATTGTTTATAATGCTGTAGTGCATATATGTACATATATCTTTGTACACTTGGGAACAAATGTTTGTTGAAATTGATAAGACAATTTTTGATCAGTGTTGAGAAATTCCTTTCTAAGAGGCAGCAGCTATTTACCTCCCTGCTTAATAGTATATGCGCTTTTTTCCACAAAAGTTTTGTGTGCTACAAATTTTACTTACCCATTTCTACCCCTCTGCTAGATTAAACATGATATCTAATTTTAAATTGCTTCTAATTATGTGTGATGATGATCTTTGCATAAGTTTTTGCATATCATTATATGCAGATTCCTTGCTCATGTCCTTTTCTTTTTTTCCTCTAAATTATTTCTCTGATTGTTTTGTGAAATTTTAAATGTTAATATCATCCATCATGTCTTACCAACATATGTAACATCATTTCTAACATGTTTTCTTCTACAAATTTTGTGATTACTTTTAAAATATTGTTTAAATATTTTATCCATTGGAAAATTATTTTATATACTAAATAAATTTAAGTTCCATGGGAATAGAGGCCAAGTTTTTAATTAGCTGTTGCATATCTAATATCTGACACATTTTTTTAATACCAGTTGTGGCCAGAATATAATGGGTAGCACATTTCTGGCATTTTCTTTGCTCTTTTAAACAACTGTCTCTCAAAAGATTCTCTGACCTGAAGTTTGGGAGGGATAAGCCATACCACACTACATATTTTACTGAAATATCAGCACTTGGGCAGTAGTGGTGGAGGTGATGGTGATGCTTAAGGAATCAACCTCCACCCTGGCCTCCATTGCTTCCTCCTCATTGCTTCCTACCTCATGATGGGCCTTGGGTAGCCCCCAAAAGTGCATCATCCCACATTCAGAACCTTTCCAACGCTCCCATTTGAGTTTTGGTCATCTTTCAACTGCCTCTGAGTAGAAGAAAACCCATAGAACTGTATACCAGTCAAACTGAGGGCAGTGGGGAGAGGGGGGTGTTTTAGAAGATTCTTTGGAATGCTCTTTGACTAAGGTAGCTACATGCAGTGCCATATGCAGACACCCCTGAGTGGTTATCTAAAACTGATAGCCAGATGCATCTGAGTGAGCTTTAAAACACTGTTACCATTTTAAAATTTCTTACAAACACCCCTAAATCTCAGTGGCTTACAGCAACAAATACTTATGTTCCCTCACTCCTGGGGAAGCTCTGGGTGGGTTCAGGTTGGCTACATGTGTGTCCTCATTCTCCTTGGGCCATCATTTACCTGGAGGGTGTTCTTTTCTTGGCAAGTGCCAAAGAATGGGCCAAATCATGTTACCATATTGAGCTCACTGTGGTCAAGTTTAAGGGACTTCAAAGTAGCTTCTGCCTACCTCTGATAGAACACAATTTAGAGAACTGGTAGAGATAATGGACATTGGAGCCTGACATCCTTCTATGCTGATGGACACTAGTCCCCATAATAGGGACTTATAATGCCAGATACTTTTCTAGCCTCTCTTGCAGCTATAGGTAGCCATGTTACACAGTTTGGCCAGTCAGACATCAGGAGAACCCTGCTGGATGCCCCTGGGAATTTATTTTCCTATTTGAATCATCCACTTAATTCCTCATCTCCCTGATATTTTCATCTTCTAGTTGGAGCTAGATATATTCCACAGAGTTTTTGTATTAGTCAGATTTACTTTTTAAGAGATAATCCCACATCTTGATAACTTACAATAAATAACATATATTGATTTTTTTTCTTGCTAATGATTGCAGTTTTTCTGGAGGGGGTGGGGTGGCTCTGCTTCAGGCCATGGGTAGGATTTAGCCCCATTTCATGTGTTTCAGAACATGACAAACTATGCAAGCATATTTAAAGCTCCTGCTCATGTCATTAGCACTTCTTTGACCAAACTAGTTTACATGACAAGACCATCAATAAATAAGGCAGCAAAATATGTTCTCCCCACGATAGGAAGTACTGAAGTTACATGGAAAAGGTGTGGATGTATAATCCTATATGAGTAGAATGAAGATTTAGAATAAGAACCCAACCTCTTGTGCTTCCTAGATGTGTGAACATTAACAAATCACTAGCTTCTTAAAACCTTAGTTTCTTCATTTTCAAGATAGCACTGAGCTCTTTTCTCTGGATGCATTTGAAGGTTAAACATAAACCATGAAGCATAGGTAGCCCTTAAGGAAAGTTAGCCCTCCACCCCCACAACCAAATTCTGATTGTTTACTAAATGAGTTCCTCCCCAAAGTCTGGTGTGGCTCATGATTTAACATTGGCTTCCCACTGAGGTTGATGAATGGCTAACAGGGAGGCAGCACTATTCACTAAGCACACATTTCCTGAACACCTGACCATTTCAAGGTCATTGTCATGCTTTCATGCTTCAATAAATTGTTACTGTGTTTTTCTTTTTTTGGCAAATGATCCTTAATTCACTCTGACAAGATCAAAGGAACACTGGTATTTTAGGGTTGCTTTCTGGCTGTTTCATAGGCTCCCTCTGCTGGAGTAAAATGTCCTGTTTGGCCCTCAAGATTCGAACATCTTTCCCTTTAATTGAAAGCAAATGTAATCAACAATTTGCTGCGTGGTTAGACTGGCTTTTCACATAGTGTTTCTCCTGCCATGTCCTCAATTTACCTTCCACAGAGCTGTAATACCCAACTGACATTCTTGCCTTTTCAAAACAGAGCCTTACAAAAGAGACTGACTTTAAAGAATTTGCCAGACTTGTGAATTGTTAATAATAAGCAGGTTCTTGTTTCCTGTGAGTAATGCCCTTGCTACTTCCATTCTAACCTTCTCAGTTTGAGAACATCTGGGAGTATTATGGGAAGGCTGTGACAAGCCTATTTAGAGGTGCTTGCTGAAAGGAAATTAGCCTGAGTCACCAGGTCTGTTATGTTATGGATGTGGTAGTGTAGTCCCTAGGTCGTGTCCAACTCTTGCGACTGTCGCCTGCCAGGCTCTTCTGTCCGTAGCATTCTCCTGGCAAGAATACTGGAGTGGGTTGCCATTTCCTTCTCCAGGGGATCTTCCTGACCCAGGAACTGAACCTGGGTCTCCTGCATTGCAGGCAGATTCTTTACCGACTGAGCTATGAGGCAAGCCCTCATATTATTGTTGTGTTATGAAGGTAGACTATAATTGTGTGTAGAAAAAGTGAGGATTGCTGTAAAGTCAACACTTCCCCTGCCAGGGGGAGCCACCCCTTTTCAGGACACACAGTTTTTCAGGACCATCAACACGAGACTTCACGTGAATTCATTTTTTATAAAGCCATTGTTCACTGTGTTGTTGTTGTTGTTTAGTTTGCCAAGTTGTGTCTGATTCTTAGTGACCTTATGGACTGTAGCCCGCCAGGTTCCTCTGTCCATGGCGTTCTCCAGGCAAGAATACTGGAGTAGGTATTTGCTTGCCATTTCCTTCTTCAGGGGATCTTCCTGACCCAGGGATCAAACCAGCATCTCCTACTTTGGCAGGTGAATTTTTTACCTCTAAGCCATTGTTTACTACTTCCCATTTATGGAGTTCCACTTTATTTCTGGCTTTGCAATGTGCCAGATATGCATCTTTTCCTTTTTCACCTCTCTATCTTTTAGGAGTCACTTTTGGGATTTAAATGACTTAGGAGAGTATTCAGTGAATTCTGAATCAATAGGCTCATAGGAGCTCCTGGGCGATGGTATTTAGAGGAGAGGGGAATGTCACAGTAATGGCAACTCTAAGGTACGTGTGGAAGTGTCAGCACCTCCATTTCTGCCACAGCCCAAAACAGTGTTCTCGGACAGTTCTAGAACTCCAAGTGCTGTTTGAACCAGCACCACTGGCATCACCTGTGGATTTGTTAGAAATGCAAAACTTCAGTCCTCACTCCAGACTCTGCACATTCACAAGATCCACAGGCATCCAGATACATATTAAAATGTGAGAAGCATTGGTCTGGGGTAATGAGAAGTCTCAGTGTACTGCCACGCCTGAGGTATGTGAGAGAGTATGGGCACCTCAGGAGCTGCCAGAGCCAGAAACACCTTACTCTTGCCCTCCTCTGAGGTCTGTGACTAACACAGAGCTGGTGGGCCGGCTCCACCCATTAGCTTTATAAAGCCAGGCAGTGAACCCATAACCCTGCCCTGCAATCAGTATTTATGATCCTTTCTGACTGGCGCTTTGACCTCAGTGGGCTCTGACTTCCGGGACCTACCTGTCTGCTCTCCACCCACTCAGCTGACTCATTGACTCCCAGAGTCTATTTAATAGCTGTTCTGCTTTGGCCCAAACTCCTAAGTTCTGGTGCTTTCCAACTGGGGTATACCCAGGCCTTAAGTGATGACACCTTACTGTGGAGATGATATTAAAAGAACCTGGGGGATCTTCAGCAACTCAAGCTGTAAATTAGTCATAACTTTAAAAAGTCTAGATGATAGACATTCAAGTTGAAGTAGTTTAACTTTAAAAGGGAGAAGATGGGCATCTGTATGGATCAAATATGACATCACTTCTGGGAGCTTTCTGCCCAAATGCATAACTCTAATCTGATCATGAGGAACATTGTATATATCCAAATGGAGGGGCATCCTATGAAATAAATGTCCAGATTTTTCCAAAATGTCAAAGACAAAGAAAGGCTGAGAATCTGTTATGGACTAATGAAGTCTAAAGAGCATGACAACTAAGTCTAATGTGTGATTTTGAATTGTATCCTATAACAGAAAACACACATATATGTATTTATGTATGTATATATATGTGTGTGTGTGTGTGTGTGTGTGTGTGTGAATATGTATATATACATATAGTTGTTGTTTAGTCATTCGATCGTATCCAACTCTTTTTGCGACCCCATGGACTATAGCCTGCCAGGCTCCTCTGTCAATGAAATTTTCCAGGTAATAATACTGGAGTGGGTTTCCATTTCCTTTGCCAGGAGATCTTCCCGACTCAGAGATCAAACCCACATCTCCTGCATTGGCAGGCAAATTCTTTACTACTAAGCCACCAGGGAACTCCAGATAGAAAGATAGATAGATAGATAGATAGATAGATAGATAGAGATATATAGATATATCTTTCAGGGGATTATTGGGGAATTGTAAATATAGACTATAGATTACATAATAATACTGCATCAATATTAAACTTCCTGATTTTTTATAGTTACACTCTAGTTAGGTAAGAGAATGTCCTTGTTTATAAGAAATATATACTGAAGTATTTTAGGGTAAGGGCTTCCCTGGTGGCTTAGTGGTAAAGAATCTACCTGCCAATTCAGGAAACATGGGTTTGATCCCTAGGTAGGGAAAAGTCAGATAAGAATTAGCAACTAAACAACAACAATTTTGGGGTAAAGGAGCATCATGTCTGCAACTTACTCTAAAATTCCCCCTTCAAAAACAAGCGATGGTAAAGCAAATGCTAACAAAAGATGACTGTGGGTAAATGGTATATGGCAAATTTTGTACCACTCTTATAATCCTTTGGAATTCTATACTAATCATTTACAAAAATAAAAAAAATTGAAAGTGGGTTACATTAACAGAATACTGGGGAACTTTACAGAATTAAATGAAGATATGTCAGACTAGGGTAGTCTGGGGATCTTGAGAACTTGAATGAAGACTTGAAACCACCAGAGCAAACTCTGACCTCAGTAAACTTCTTCAACAAAGTGATAAAATTTAGAGCAAGAAAGGGCTTTTAAGGTTCTTTAATGTCTCCATTTCATGGGTGAAAAAACTGAGATCCACACAGCAAAAGTAATTTGCCCAGGGAATCACAGATAATAATTTCAGTTTCCATCTGTAGACTTTTAGGATTCTTCCTCATATTGGTTTATAAATTAATCCCCAACATTTGTTCTTTTCCTTCCACTTTGAAGTTAGGATATGAGTTGAAGTAAGAACAAGATTAACATATGTAAGTATTCAAAAGTAACAAGAACCTAGGTTTTATAAGTAACAAGAACAACTGTCTAAACAAGATCTCCCCCCATTAACATGGTTCTCCCCCACTTTTGTCATTAAATGTATATATGATAACTACATATTTAAATATAAAAAGCACTGCCATTGTCTTTGAAGATGATTTTAATTGTGTGTTAAAATCAGCTAGAAGATTAAAGTTTCTTCACTTACCATGGCTTACCACATGGGTAGGTACACTCTTTTCTTTTCCATGGCCTTTTTCTCACCTCATAGAATACTTCATCTCTCAGTTAAAAGGTAATGCTAATCTACATTTGTTTCTTGGAAATGTCCTTCATGATTTGAAGAGACTGATTACCGACTATTTAGAAAGCACAATATCAATATTGTGCATGTAGAGATGCCTGGGAGCCATCTAGTCCCACCCATGCCTTCGAAAGGTGAGCCTGCCTATGGTTGGCTATTCCCTCTCCCCTCAACTCCTACACCTGCTTCCACTAAGGAATAGGTTTTTAAAGGGAATAGGATCTATTTGCATATATTGAAATACCTTTGAGATCACTTCTGAAATAGCAATATAATTAGAGAAAGCAGAGCTCTTTTGATCATGCTTCCTAAAATCCTGTATTGTCTTTTGGTACCACGTGGACCATTAGACTGGGAGCTGATAAACCTGCCCTGACCAGTTTCATCCGTGACAGCTTTTGAGAGGAATACAAACCCTAGCCGAAGGATCCTAGGTGGTGCAGTGCAAAACTGAGTGGCTTAGTGTGTGAGGAGAGGCAATGAATTTTTTTTTTCTTAAAGGAATTAAGAGTGCTTTCCATCACCTGTGTTCGGACATGGTCGTGAATGACTAACATAAATTTTTCAGAAAAGGTGGATTCCTATAGTTCTGTCTGGTGACAAACACTGTCTGCTACCTCCCAAATACTCATTTTCCACATTGCCTTTACTAACAGAAGCCTAATCTTATTTGGCATAGCGATGTTCTCAGATAATTATTTGGTTTTCCAACCTCTCTATCAGGATGGCTATGTCAAACAGTAGTAGCTAATGACATGTCAATAGAAGCCTGCTTGGAGTTTGGGGAAGCATTTTGCTCTCCTGAGAAAACAGGCATGACTGGTGCTGCCCTTCCCCATTTCTTCCTGCCTTGAATGTAAACATGACACCTGGAGTTACAACAGCCATTTTGTGCCCATGGGCCAACATGAGGGAAAGAAGAGAGAATTGTGACATCCTGGCTCTGACATCACAAGTAAACAATATCAGCCAGCAGTCAGCTGCTTCTAGACTATTTTTTTGATGCAAAATAATAACCTTTTATTGGATTAAGCCACTGGGTCGTCAAGTTTTCTAATAGTTTGCGAGTGTAGTAGACTTTGGGAGAAGTCTGCTTAGCTCGAAATAATCCTAGTTCTTTATGAAACACCATCCCACTCCCTACCTGGGTGGGTTTTTGCACCCATATTGATGCATTCAGGGTAAATGGACCTGACCGAGGCTGAGCCAATCAGATTCTCTCTCAGGAATTCAGCATTAGGTTTCAGTGGTTCTAGGTGATCCTCAAGTATGACTGAAACTGAGGGACATTATAAACCTTGGAAGCTGTTGTGTATTATGGTGTGGTGGAGGTGACCTTCAGCCATAAAGAAGTCGAGAAAATGGGTCTGTAGAAAGTGACAGAGGCAGAGACCGGTGTCACCAAAAGAGACAACACTGCCTGGGGTTGGCAGCTTTCTGGATTCAAGTCCTTTTTAATGCTTGGCTGCTCCCAAATCTCTGGCTTCCTTCCAGAAAACTGGACAGCCCTGTGATTGTCAAGGTTGCCTACACAAGGGCATCTGGTCAGATGGGCGAGGGACGTGAAACCTAGCCTCTGTGTTTTGGTCACAAAGCCTTGGCCTGGCACAGCATCAACCCAGAGGTAATGTGCCACTTTATGCAATTCGTCTGCCCAGAAGGGAGCCTGCTTTTCTTATTTTCCTTAAATTTCACACAAGACTAAGAAAGGCCCTTCTTCATGCCCTTCTTCACCAACCTAGCGCTGTTGGTATCTTCCATCCAAAGGACCTTGATGCTCCAACAAAATGTGTTAACAAACAGCTAGACTGTTCGTTCTATCGTTCGATAAGTAAACTGTTCAATACCTTCATTTATTTTGCTTTGTGAAAGTTGAAGTATAGTTTACATATAGAAAAATGTATAAATCTTAAGTGCATAGTTCAGTGATTTCACTGTCGAATATACATTACCCAGCTTAAGGAAAAGAATGTTTCCATCATCCCCAGAAGTTCCTTTGTCCCAGTTAGTACCACTTGCCCTGCCCCCCCACCCCACCCCCCGACACACACACAAAAGATGCTGGAGGTAACCACTCATTTGACCTCTATCACCATAGTTTGATTTTGCCTATTCCTGAACTTCAAATAAATGGAATCATCTAGTGTACTCTTTTGTGCCTGGCTCCTTCAGTTCAGTATGTTTGTGAGCTCCATCCCTGTTATAGGTATCAGTAATTTGTTCTTTATTGTTGAGTCCAAATTTTCCACTTCTCACAGTAAATCTGTATATCTCACATGCATCTATCACCTGGATCAATTTTGTCTGGAGTTCTTCTTTCATTGTGTACTTGGGATACTTTATTTTGTAAGTGCTTCTTCATTACTATTTTAGGTTGGTGCAAAAGTAATTGTAATTTTTGCATTGTTGAAATTTGCCTTTGATATTGGAATATATTCTTAAATAAATAGGTTATGTTATCCATCAACTTAATGTACATTTCTTGCTTTATGTTTTTTTGCTAATGACTTATTACTTGCTATTTATTTTAGTCTTAAACTATAGAATTGATGTTAGACAAAAAGCAAATTTGAACAATTTTCTTATTCAAGTTCAAAATGGGTCATAAAGCAGCAGAGTCAACTTGCAGCATCAACAATGCATTTGGCCCAGGAACTGCTAACCAACATACAGTGCATTGGTGATTCAAGGAGTTTTGTAAAGGAGAAGAGAGCCTTGAAGATGAGGAGTGCAGTGACCAGCCATCGGAAAGTGACAATGACCAACTGATAGCAGTCATCGAAGCTGATCCTCTTACAATTACATGAGAAGATGCTGAAGAACTCAACATGAACCATTCTACAGTCATTTGGCCTTTGAAGCAAATTGGAAAGGTGAAAAGGCTCTCGATAAGTGGGTGCCTCATGAGCTGACCACAAATCAAGAAAATCATTGTTTTGAAGTGTCATCTTCTCTTATTCTGTGCAACAATAACAAACTATTTCTTGATTGGATTGTGACGTGCAACAAAAAGTGGATTTTATATGAAAACCAGCGATGACCAGCTCGGTGGTTGGACTGAGAATAAGCTCCAAAGCACTTCCCAAAGCCAAATTTTGCACCAAAAAAAAAGTCATGGTCACTGTTTGGTGGTCTGCTGCCAGTCTGATCCACTACAGCTTTCTGAATCCTGGTGAAACATTAATCTGAGAAGTAGGCTCAGCAAATCGATGAGATGCACCAAAAACTGCAATGCCTCAGTCGGAATTGGTTAACATAATGGGTCCAGTTCTTCTCCACAACATCACGTGACCACATGTCGTATGACCAGTGCTTCAAAAGTTGAACACATTAGGCTATGAGGTTTTGCCTCATGCACCATATTCACCTGACCTCTCACCAACTACCACTTCTTCAAGCATCTTGACAACTTTCTGCAGGGAAAACACTTCCACAACCAGGACACATAAAATGCTTTCCAAAAGTTTGTTGATCCTGAAGCGTGGATTTTTAGGCTTCACGAATAAACAAACTTATTTCTCATTGGCAAAAATGTGTTGATTGTAATAGTTCATATTTTAATTAATAAAGATGTGTTTGAGCCTAGTTACAGTGATTTAAAATTCACTATCTGAAACCGCAATTATATTTGCACCAGCCTAGTAATTCTATATTTAATATATCTTCATGCTTCACATCGGAGAAGGCAATGGCACCCCACTCCAGTACTCTTGCCTGGAAAATCCCATGGACGGAGGAGCCTGGAAGGCTGCAGTCCATGGGGTCGCTGAGGGTCGGGCATGACTGAGCAACTTCACTTTCACTTTTCACTTTCATGCATTGGAGAAGGAAATGACAACCCACTCCAGTGTTCTTGCCTGGAGAATCCCAGGGACGGGGGCGCCTGGTGGGCTGCCATCTATGGGGTTGCACAGAGTCAGACACGACTGAAGTGACTTAGCAGTAGCAGCATGCTTCACATATTAAACATTGAGCTGCTCTTTCAGTATGCTGGAGATGCATGCTTTTGTGTGTGTGTGTGCGTGCTCAGTTGTGTCCAACTCTTTGCGACCCAATGGACTGTAGCCCACCAGACTCCTCTGTACATGAGATTTTTCAGGCAAGAATACCAGAGTGGGTTGCCATTTCCTTCTCCAGGGGATCTTCCCGACCCAGGAATCAAACCCACGTCTCTTGCTTCTCGTGCATTGGCAGAATAATTGGTAAATGGTCAGTAATATTTTGTGTTACAACCAATGAAGCATATTTACAGAGACATGCCTGGCATTAAGCTTATAATTAAGAGTCTACTCTGTGACCAGGAATAAAAACAGCCCAGCTTCTGTGAACCAGATAAGATTAAGCTGAGTTCCTTGTTCTAACCACCTGTGCTATTTGCAATACTAAATCATGCTGGATTTGCAATACAAAGCCCTGTAAAGCAGTGTCTGTGCCCAAGCATCCTGAGTGGACCTTTAAAAAAAAAAAGGAAAAGGAAAGATAAGTGTTCAGTTTACCTCCTATAAAGTCTTAGTATAGAGCAGGGCCTCTGTTTTTAAACATTTCCCAGGAATTATCTGCTACAGCAACTAGCCAGCTGGCCATTTCTCTCTTGTGTCCATCCTTACACTTTTGGTGATTACCCTCCATTGAACATTGGAACCTATGAATGGATTTCATCTCCTGTTAAAATGTTCCCCAGGCAACCTGAGATGAGGCACACAATTTGCTTAACATTGATTTCTTTCTGAAGACAGCCCCATTAAAATAATAACAAATGATGGAGAGTAGCTGCACAAGACATATTGGGGGTAATAAAATATGGAGCATAGTATGCATGTATTCAAAGTGGAATGTCATCTCCACAATGGCAGGGATTTTTCTTTCTTTTGTTGACAGATGTTCCCCAAGTGTAGGGCTCCATAAATATTTACAGGATAAATGGTTTGTATGTCAAAGACCTTACTTACTAATTTACAAGGTTATAAATCCTGCTTTGCTTAGTACTGGTTATACATCCTGGTGGTTCACTATCCCCAAGCCTTTTTGAGGACCAGGATGGAGACCCTAGCTGTGTTCATTGCACAGTAACCACGTGGAATTTGCAGATGCTGAAATCTAAGGAGGCAGCTTTGGGGAGTGTACTTAACAGAGTAAAAGTGTCGATCTAATACTTGACTCTCCTCTTCAGCCTCAGAGCCAGCCCCTCCTGAGATCCGTTCTTCCTCCTCCTCCTTCCCCTGGCCCTAAAATGAAAATTGAAAGCAGCCACAGAGATGCTTGTGTTCATCCTGGCTGCCTGGCCCCTAAAGGGGTGGGAGGGCTGGCAGCTCCCTCCAGCATACTTGTATGCCCAAGTCACCCCAAATCTCCTTTTTTTAAGATTTTTTTTTATATTTTAAAATGGAAGAATAATTGCTTTACAGTATTGTATTGGCTTCTGCCAAACATCAACACAAATCAGCCATAGGCACACCCGTGTCCCCTCCCTCTCCCTCCCACCTTCCTCCCCATCCCACCCTTCTAGGTTGTTCCAGAGCCCCAGTTTGAGTTCCCTGAGTCATACAG
>SJXQ01010236.1:65211-132250 GCA_006408695.1 Aepyceros melampus | reverse complement strand
CATAGGCATACATATGTCCCCTCCCTCTTGAACTTCCCTCCCATCTCCCTCCCCATCCTACCCCTCTAGGTTGTTACAGATCCCCGGGTTGAGTTCCCTGAGTCATACAGCAAATTCCCATTGGCTACTGATTTTATCTATGGTAATGTAAGTTTCCATGTTAGTCTCTCCGTACATCTCACCCAAATCTCCTTTTTTAATGTGTTGTTTATATAGAAAGGGATTCTTTTGGAATCATAGGATATAGCTTTCCTAAAGATCCCTGGCTAAAACTGTTTCTGAAAAGATACCAGAAAACAAGAAACCAGAATCATTTTCCCTTCGAAGTATCTGAAAGTACAGTGTCACCATGATGAAACCACTTTGAACACGATCATGCAGAGAATTCCTTCCAGTGCCTCAGTGATACATGGGAAAGAAGGAAAGTTAGATGCATATTTATAAACCATCATGAACTGGAAAGGCCCCAGGAACTTATTTGGTCAGCTACCTCATTTTTTAAATTATTATTTATTTATTTATTTTGGCTATGCTGGGTCTTCACTGCTGTACAAGCCTTTCTCTAGTTGTGGCGAGCCAGGGGTACTCTCTAGTTGCAGTGCATGGCCTTTTCATTTCGGTGGCTTCTCTTGTTGTGGAGCACAGACTCTAGGCACTCCGGCTTCAGTAGTTGTGGTAGTAGCATACTCTAGAGCATGCCAGTTTACCTGCTTCATGGCATGTGGAGTCTCTGGAGCAGGAATCGAACCCGTGTCTCCTGAACTGGCAGGTGGACTCTTTACCTCTAAGCCACCAAGGCAACCCCAGCTACCTCATTTTACCAATGAAAACTATGCAAGCAGAGAGGTTACATCACTCACTCAGGGCCATATAATCACAAAACCAAAAATTCCAAATTTCCCCACCATGGTCATCCAATCCACCCCACTGCCACCAATACCCTTAGGTTTTATTTTGCATGCAGAGGAGGTACCATTTATGGCCTTAGCTTCCTTTAGACCCTAGGAACACATTTATTAATGATGTATTTTAAGGTATTGGGGGAAAAGAAGACTAAAATATTTAAGCTGTTTTAAAGCATCTCTGCCTTCTCTCCCCAACTCTAACCTTCAAGGCACCTGTCATTCCCACAGGCCCATGGAAGAGAAACCCTTTCAGCTTATTCTGTCCAAAATATCTAGGCAAAAGAGTTATTAAGCCTTAAAATGTCACAAATGGTTCAGATACTGTTCTTCTAGGACCATTTTCATGAATAGCTCTCTCTCAAGTGACAGGGCAAATAGTACATAATACAGTTACTTAAGTTGAGGTGACAGTGGTTCCTGGTATAGAAGGTGATTGCTTCACAGAACTTGTTGCTGAGGCTCCCTTGTACAAGTCTCCTCACTGTCTCCCCATGTCAACTTTGAGGGTTTGAGGACCTACTGTCCTGAGGCAGCTTGGAGAGTGTCCCCTGTCCCTGACCTGGAGCAAGATATGTGCAAGGAATAGGGAGGTCACACAGGGCAGTGGCAGCAAGGTGACAGTGTATTTGCTAGGCTTTGTCTTTGGGCTCTAAGATAGCACTTAACAAGAAAAATCAATCATAACCTTGTGAGTACTGCCAGCACTAAAAACTGCATTTGAATTTGTCCACTCAGGCAGTCAGTTTCACTGTAAAGAGCTCTAGAGCTAGAAGTTTCCATGGAAACAGAGGAGTATGTGGGCAAAAATTGCTTTACAGGGAAATGAATGTTAGCAGTGTTGTTCGATTGGCACTTTATGGCTGCCCAGTTGATGTGAGTTTGTAAGTAATCCAATGAACAGTGACTTTAAGAAAGGAAATACTTTTTCTCTCATAACAAAAGACTTATGGAGATAGGTGGTCCTGGTTGCAGTACAGATGCCCAGTGATGTCCAATACCCCCAGGATCTTTCTCGTCTATTGTTCTTTGAATGTTGGTCCGTCATCCACAAGCTTATTGCCTCAGGATGCAAAATGGCTGCTATAGCTCCAGGCCTCACATAAACATTCAAGGCGCCAAAAAGAGGAAAGGCAGGAAAAGCCAAGTGTGTCCATTTTACTCCATTTATGCTGAAATCAAGAGCTTTCCAGGAAGCTCCTACCTCAGCAGATTTTCCCATTGATCAAAATGAAGTCACATAGCCAACTCTAGCTTCACGGACTGCTGAGAACTGAATATCTGGCAAGGGACAGTGAGGACAACTGACACGATTGACTAAGGCTGATATTCACTATGACCTAGAGCTAGATACAATTGTCAGCTTAATAAAATTGGAATTTGCTAATTGGAACTTCTTTTTTTTTTTGCTTTTATAAAAAAATTAAAGTATAGTTGATTTACATTGTTGTGTTAATTTCTGCTGTACAGAAAGTGATTCCATTATATATATATATATATACACACATACATACATTCTTTTTCAAATTCTTTTCCATTCTGGTTTATCACAGGATATTGAATATAGTTCTCTGTGTTATACAGTAGAATCTCATTATTTATCCATTCTATATATACCAGTTTGCATCTGCTAACCCCAAATGGGAACTGTTTTTTTAAAATAGGTCTCACTGTCACCTGAGGGGGTAGATGGGGCAAATCATTCTGAGCCTATTTTTGTAGAAAAGGCAGCTCAGGCTCTGAGACATTTCATGTCTTGGAGGAAACAGAACAAAATCATCTAGTGACACTTGCTGCAGACTGGGTTACCAGGTACTTATAATAAATCTTTCAAGCTGGCAGTCAGTCTGCAGGAATGGAGTAAAACCTGTTTTGCTTTTCTGGTTCCCAGTGTTTTCCTGGCTTGGGTGTCTCGACATGAGAAAGGAAAAGAAACAAGTTTGAAACGGTGTCTAGGACCAAATGTTTGTAAGTGAAATTCCCTGCCGAATCCCTTTGATGATTGGAAGATAAAACCTGCCTCCAGTTCCTCATCACTCAGCATAATAATGGTCATAGAGCATCAGAAAAACTAGATGCAAGGGACTTGCTCCTTCTGCACCAGCACACGTGCTCTATTTGGAGACTAATTAAGTTAAATAACAAACCTGGCCACATTGGCTAAGAGAGCTCCCCACTCTTTTAGTTTGCAGATTTTGGAGGGACTTTTCCTCCACACAGCAAAATGGAAGAGAATTCCCCATTTTTATTGCTTCTCTTTCCTGGTTTCTGGTCTTTGAAATTACAGCTGCAGTGTTCTTGCCTCTGGGGCACACTCTTGCTTCCTCAAACATTCTTTGGGAACTTCCTACAGTTCCTTCCATCTAAGTTCTCACCCTTTCCAAGAGAAATCCTCTCCTGCAGCCAGCCTCCCTGCTCCCATAACCGCTTCCTGCTTCATGTGTGGTCTAGGTGAGGTCAGCAACCTCACCTGGGAGCTTGTTAGAGCTATAGAGTCCTGGTCCCATCCCGGACTCACGGAATCAGATCTGCATTTTAACAAGAGCACCAGGTAATCTGTGTACACACTGCAATTTGAGAAGCCTGGCTGTAATACACAGGGTTTTCTCCATCCTACCACTTAAAATACCTTTTCTCCCTCCCCCCATCTCCTTTCATTTATTCACTTCCTAACTGTCCTTCAAAGCTTAGCTCATATCCCTCTCCCTCTGTGAAGCCTTCAATATTCTCTCCCTCCACCTTACCCCTATAGATCATGACTTTGAGAATTTAAACAAATGCAAAATATTTCACTATTTAAATGATTCAGATGTTAAGTCTATTTACTGAGATTATATCTTGTCTTGGGACTTCCATGGTGGGCCAGTGGTTAAGATTTTGGCTTCCATTGCAGGGGGTGCTGGCTCAATCCCTAATCAAGGAGCCAAGATCTCACATGCCTCACAACCAAAAAACCAAAACATAAAACAGAAGCAATACTGCAACAAGTTCAATAAAGACTTTAAACAATGGTCCACATCAAAAAAAAAAAAAAAGAAAAATATATCTTCTCTCAAAGTGCCCAGGAAGGCCAAGCACATAATGTAAACTGTCTGATTCATCAATATCTGTTTCCTGTTTGAAAGCCTACCCTTAGTTGTGCATGCTCAGTTGCTGAGTCATGTCCAACTCTTTGCGACCCCATAAACTGTAGCCCACCAAGCTCCCTGTCCATGGAATTCTCCAGGCAAGAACACTGGAGTGGGTTGCCATTTACTTCTCCAAGGGGTCTTCTTGAACCAGGGATCAAACCCATGTCTCCTGCATCAGCAGGCAGATTCTTTACCACTGCACCACCAGGGAGGCCTGCCTGCCTTAGCTATACCTTATCTCTTTAAGCTGCTTCTGCGTCAAAGCAACTCCTATAAGTTTTTGTCTTCTCAACACCTTACATACATCTCCACCCACTCCAGAGATTTCCTGAAGGCCTGGCTCTTATCTGTAACCTAGTGGCTTTCAACTGAATCAAAGCCCCAAATAGGCCTCTAACCATTTGTTTGTATTTTGACTTTGTACCAAAAAAAATTTCCCTAACTTCTAAATTTGGACAGGGAATTTTGTTAGAAAAATTTACTTTTGGATATGGGATGTTTTTCTGCTCCACCATGGTACCCACAGGAAACTTGGGATTGCTTCTGTCTCGCTTGTGGATGTGCTATATAGCAGTATCTCTGTTACTGGCCCCAGACCCTGAGACAAGAGCCACATCTCTGAGTCTGCCATCTCCCCAAATTCCAGGTGGGAACGGGGGCACACATCCTAACTACCTATAATTTGCCAAACCTTTTCAGGAGATTATAGGATCTTTCCTAATGCCTATTGCAAGGGAATGGAGCTGGAACAGCAGGAACTCCACACTGACTTTCAACTTCCTGGTTTCTATTCCATGTCACCTCTGCCCACCTTGAACAGCTTTAGCTCTATCCTGATTATATATAGCCTTCAAGTCTGTTGTTTATCTTATCAGCTTTAAGTACTAAAATACCCAGGATCTTAATAACTCAAAAGCCGTTTTTCCTCAGAGCTATTATCTCCATGGGTATCATAAAAAGAAGGAAGAGGGGGACTTCCCTGGTGGTCCAGTAGTTAAGACTCCACAATTCCAGTGCAGGAGATGTGGGTTCAATCCCTTGACGGGGAGCTAAGATGCCACGTGCTGAGCAGTGCAGCAAAAAAAAAAAAAAAAACCAACATTAAAACAATATATGTATATGTATAATCAAATCACTTTGCTGTATATTTGAAACTAACATGACATTGTAAATCAATCGTGCTGCGATTCATGGGGTCGCAAAGAGTCGGACACGACTGCGCGACTGAACTGAACCTGGGAAGGAAACAGACGACATCCAGATCAAGGAAACAGACATCCAGATCTAGGAAGCACAAAGTCTACATCAAAACATCTACATCTACATTACACTGAGACAGTAGCAAAAAAAAAAAAAAAAAACCAACATTAAAACAATATATGTATATGTATAATCAAATCACTTTGCTGTATATTTGAAACTAACATGACATTGTAAATCAACTCTACTCCAATAAGTTTTTTTTTAAACCTAACAAAAAGTCATTTTTGTGTTCATTGATCATCAAATGGCTTTTTTCTTTCTCGAAGCAGAAATTTGTGCTACCACCGGAATAGTGGGGCAAAGGAGTAGGTGAAATACGTTGCTGAAGGAAATCACCTCATGTCAGCTAACCTGACATTAACTGCATTAGATTCTTGCTCTGTTACATGTGTGTTTGGCATGATATTGGAGTGACCTTTTCAGGAAGCAACAGTTAGAACTGGACATGGAACAACAGACTGGTTCCAAATAGGAAAAGGAGTACGTCAAGGCAGTATATTGTCACCCTGCTTATTTAACTTATATGCAGAGTACATCATAAGAAACGCTGGACTGGAAGAAACACAAGCTGGAATCAAGATTGCTGGGAGAAATATCAATAACCTCAGATATGCAGATGACACCACCCTTATGGCAGAAAGTGAAGAGGAGCTAAAAAGCCTCTTGATGAAAGTGAAAGAGGAGAGTGAAAAAGTTGGCTTAAAGCTCAACATTCAGAAAACGAAGATCATGGCATCTGGTCCCATCACTTCATGGGAAATAGATGGGGAAACAGTAGAAACAGTGTCAGACTTTGTTTTTTTGGGCTCCAAAATCACTGCAGATGGTGACTGCAGCCATGAAATTAAAAGGCGCTTACTCCTTGGAAGAAAAGTTATGACCAACCTAGATAGTATATTCAAAAGCAGAGACATTACTTTGCTGACTAAGGTCCGTCTAGTCAAGGCTATGGTTTTTCCTGTGGTCATGTATGGATGTGAGAGTTGGACTGTGAAGAAGGCTGAGTGCAGAAGAATTGATGCTTTTGAAGTGTGGTGTTGGAGAAGACTCTTGAGAGTCCCTTGGACTGCAAGGAGATCCAACCAGTCCATTCTGAGGGAGATCAACCCTGGGATTTCTCTGGAAGGAATGATGCTAAAACTGAAGCTCCAGTACTCTGGCCACCTCATGCGAAGAGCTGACTCATTGGAAAAGACCCTGATGCTGGGAGGGATTGGGGGCAGGAGGAGAAGGGGATGACCGAGGATGAGATGGCTGGATGGCATCACGGACTCAATGGACGTGAGTCTGAGTGAACTCCGGGAGTTGGTGATGGACAGGGAGGCCTGGTGTGTTGCGATTCATGGGGTCGCAAAGAGTCGGACACGACTGCCCAACTGAACTGAACTCTTGAACCTTCCTCCCATTTCCCATGTCTCATCCAGACTCAACCGGGTTGTGGTCCCCGAGTCATATAACGAATTCCCATCAGTGATCTATCTTACATATGGTTGTGTGTATGCTTCGATATTACTCTCTGTATTTGTCTCACACTCTCCTTCCTCCCCTCATCCCTATGTCCATAAATCTGTTCTCTATGTCTGCCTCTCCATTGCTGCCCTGCAAATAGTTTCCTCAGTACTGTCTTTCTAGATCCAATAAACATCCATTTATATATGGTATTTGTCGTTCTCTTTCTGACTTCCTTTACTCTGTGTAATAGGCTCTAGGTTCATCCACCTCATTAGGATTGACTCAAACATGTTCCTTTTTATGGCTGAGTAATATTCCATTGTATATATGTACCACAGCTTCTTCATTCATCTGCTGATGGACATCTAGGTTGCTTCTATGTCCTAGCTGTTGTAAATAATGCTGCAATGAACATTTGGGTACATGTGTGTTTTTTAATTTTGGTTTCCTCAGTTCAGTTCAGTTCAGTTCAGTCGCTCAGTCGTGTCCGACTCTTTGCAACCCCATGAATCACAGCACGCCAGGCCTCCCTGTCCATCACCAACTCCCGGAGTTCACTAGACTCACGTCCATTGAGTCCGTGATGCCATCCAGCCATCTCATCCTCAGTCGTCCCCTTCTCCTCCTGCCCCCAATCCCTCCCAGCATCAGAGTCTTTTCCAATGAGTCAACTCTTCACATGAGGTGGCCAGAGTACTGGAGCTTCAGCTTCAGCATCATTACTTCCAAAGAAATACCAGGGTTGATCTCCTTCAGAATGGGCTGGTTGGATCTCCTTGTAGTCCAAGGGACTCTCAAGAGTCTTCTCCAACACCACAGTTCAAAAGCATCAATTCTTCGGTGCTCTGCCTTCTTCACAGTCCAACTCTCACATCCATACATGACCACAGGAAAAACCATAGCCTTGACTAGACAGACCTTAGTCGGCAAAGTAATGTCTCTGCTTTTGAATGTACTATCTAGGTTGGTCATAATGTTTTAGCAGCAGGATTGCTGAGTCATATTGTAGTTTTATTCCTAGTTTTTTAAGGAATCTCCATATTGTCATCAGACCTGCTTTTGTTTAAATAGATCACCCCTGGCTCCCAAGAGCAGAGAAATACTTACGGAGAGGGGCAGTGAGCAGCAGTCAGTACCCACTGCGGGTGAATGAGTGTGCCCACACAGGGTTCTGGGAAGGACTGCAGGTAGACCATATAAGGGAGAGTAAAATCTACTTCATTCGTCTTCTCAGGGTGAGAATCTTCTGCCAGAATGACTCCTAAAGAATCAGTGGGGTCACAGGTAGAGAGATAGGGCAAGAGGTGAGAGTTGGCTACCATAGTTTTTCCCACCCTAAGGTTTTCAAGCTAAAATTGTCTTCTGCTGCTGCTAAGTCGCTTTAGTCGTGTCCAACTCTGTGCGAACCCAGAAACAGCAGCCCACCAGGCTCCCCGTCCCTGGGATTCTCCAGGCAAGAACATTGGAGTGGGTTGCCATTTCCTTCTCCAATGCATGGAAGTGAAAAGTGAAAGTGAAGTCGCTCAGTCGTGTCTGACTCTTAGCGACCCCATGGACTGCAGCCTGCCAGGCTCCTGCGTGATGGGATTTTCCAGGCAAGAGTACTGGAGTGGGGTGCCATTTTCCCCTATTTTATTTTAATTGAAGGATAATTGCCTTACAGTGTTGTGTTCATTTCTGCTGTACAACAACTCGAAGCAGCTATAGGAATACATGTCCCCTCCCTTTCAACCTTCTCTCCCTCCCACCTCCATCCTGCCCCTCCAGGCCGTCGCAGAACCCTGTGCCATGCTCCCTGTGTTATACCGCAGCTTCCCACCAGCCATCTATTAATATTCACACATGGCAGTGAGTGTATGCCAATGCTACGCTCTCAATTCACTGCAAACTCTCCTTCTCCCATTGTGTCCACAGTTCCTCTCTCTGTGTTTGCCTCTTTTTGCCTGCCCTGCAAATAGGTTCATCTGTCCCATTTTTCTAAGGGAAATCACGCATGTCATCCAAGCTCTACACATTAAGAAAACTGATACGTGTCTTTGTTTGAGATGGAGGTATATTGAAGTTCTGTGAAACTAATGCAAAGGCATATCTGAGGCTGATCATAAACCCTGATTGGCAGTGCTGTGTATAATAAAAATGAAAAAGAAAAAGAATTACTACTTTAAAAATATTATTCTAAATTCACTTTTGCCAGGAATGAAAGTAAAAAAGTTAAATCCTACCTGACTTTGGTGCTAAAAGGAGGGGAAGAGCTTGGGGGAGGGACCTGAGGTTCTCATAGCCCCTGACTCACCCCTCTTCCCAACCTGCACTTACTCCTCCAGAGTCCATCTGCCCAGAGACAGGAAAGATGTACTTTTCTGCTCTCTGTCCAGGCGTCCTGGGAGAGTGCAGGGGCACTTATAAAGACATATGCTAACTTGCTCACAGGTGCAGAAGAAGCTTAGAGAGACCGTTGATGGGGTGAGCCATGCATCAAGAGTGATACCTTTCACTTCCTTTAACAGTTAATCGAAGGATATGCCCACCACCTCCTCTCTCTTCAGTTTTGGCCAGCTACTTCCTTCTCTGATCCATGTGTGCGCATGCATGCTCAGTAGCTTAGTCGTGTCCGACTCTTTGAGACCCTATGAACCATAGCCCACCAGGCTCCTCTGTCTATGGGATTCTCCAGGCAAGAATACTGGAGTGGGTTGCAGTGCCTTCCTCCAGGGGATCTTCCCAACCCAGGATTCGAACCCATGTCTGTTATGTCTCCTGCATTAGCAGGTGAGTTCTTTACCACTAACACCACCTGGGAAGCCCCATCCTCCCGCACATCAGCACATCACTCCCCAAGCAGCAACAAAACCTAGACTCACCAGCCGTGCTCATGAGCATGAGGAAGACACAGCACTTCATGACAGGCTGGGATCTCACCAGCAGCAAAGTCAGATCAAGCTCTCGGCTGTCTCAATCTTTAGTCCAAGTAGCCTTGGCAAGAACAGCTGGGGGAGAAATATTACTTTGTGGGGGTAGGGAAGGAGCAAGGATGCTAGAGCAACCTTCAAACTAGCTCTTATCAAAATCCAGTTATATAAGGCATAGCTGGGAGCTGGCTCTGATGTGGGTGAAAGAGGAAGGGGCCAACAAGTCCCGCCCCTGGTGCCTCTTCTCTGACCCTAAAGGTCTCAGGAGTCATGATGTACCTGCTGACCTTCCCTTCCCCTTTCTGTGACATAATCATTCTTTGTTGTCCCCTCCTCCCTTTGTGATGGTGAACCTCATTCCCTGCCCTCACTTGTCATCTCCGTTCCCCCAAGAGTCCCTCTTTTCTTCTCAGAGACTCCTCAAACATTGAGATATGAAATAAAGGTAACAAGGCATCCTCCCCTCCCCGTTTTAGTGATGAGGATGCTGTGGTCTTCATGGAAGTCAGCAGCAAAGTTGGGACTTGAAACTGAGTCTCCAAATTTCCTCTGATGTGTTGAATTGTACCTGAGTCCTGTGCTCCCAGAAAACACTGGTAGGTGAAGAAGTTTTGGCTTACCACAAAGAATGACCCTTCCCCACGTTAGTTTGAAGAGACTCTGCCCACTCTTTCTCAGGGCTCCCATAGGACTTTGGATGACTTCTTTGTTGAACTTGACAAGGTCAGTCATAAGCCCTTTTCCCTTTTTTGCCTGAACTCACTGACATGGCCAGACATGGACCCTCCAATTCCCCAATTTGTTTCTCATCAATGATTACCTGAGCTTGCAACTGTTACCCCCACCCCACAACAAATCTAACTACAACTAGAGATAAACCCTTCCTGTTCAGCTGACTGAGAATTCCCTGATTGTAAAACAACCTCAACTGTTCACCTCTCCAGCTGTGACTTGTATATATTTCCCTACAAAAGTCTTAAGGTAAAATCATTCTGCTGAGACACTCTGATCTTCAAATACCTCTTATTGCAGTAATCTGAATAAAATCAATCTCCTTACCTGATAAGTTTTTGTGTTGGACACTTGTTACTCTTTTTAATGTTATCCCACTCATTTTTATAAGTTAGCCTTAACTTTCTAACTGCCCTCCTCCGACCCTGAGGAGTTCAATCATGGGTATTGGTCTGTAGTTTTCTTGTGTTGTTTTTGGTTTGGGTATCAGGATAGTGCTGGCCTTGTAGAATGAGTTTGGAAGGTTCTCCCTCCTTCAATTTTTGGAGGAGTTTGAGAAGGGTAGGTGTTCACTGTCTGAATGTTTGGCAGAATTCTCCAGTGAAGCTCTCTGGCCCTGTCTTGTTTTCTGTGTTGAGATGTTTTGATTACTGACTCGATCTCTTCACTCAGTATTGGCCTGTTCAGATGTTCTATTTATAAAGTGCTTAGAACAGTGAGTTCTAATGGTAAATAGTAATGCTATATAAACACTTGTTAAATAGCAATAACCTCAGGATCCTCAAAATTTTCTCGGGACACCTTTTGCTCTTTATGTCCAAATATTGCTGTTAAGTCCTTAAAGCTTTGTAAAATCTCCATATGTATTAACAGTAGTGAAGAGCATAGACTCAGGAATTAGTTCAGGCTTTACTTTCTGGCTTTAGGACTTTTTAGCTGTCTTGTCCTGATAAAAGCATCCAGGCTCTTTAAGCCTCAGTATACCTCAGTATACTAATCTATAAAAGGGAGGAGTATTAGTACGTACATCATAGCTTGGTTGCTCCCAAGCTTTAGTGGTTATAAATAAAGCTGCTATATACATCCATGGGCAGGTTTCTGTGTGGGGACACATTTTCAACTCCTTTGAGTGAATAACAAGGAGTGTGATCACTGGCTCATATGATAAAAATATGTTTAGAAAGTTTCCACAGCTTAGATGGAGTATAAATTTTTAAAAGTGATTATATTTTTAATAAATGAGTATTTTTAAGACTAAATGAGTATTTTTGAGACTAAATAAAGGCTTTTGTATTTACATTTTTTTCAACAAGGTAGACATTCTTTCTTGAGTTTTAAAGAGAAGACTAAAATCATAACCAAGATAGTAAATATCTTATGTATCTTTTAAAGGTCTTTTAAAATTTGATTTTGAAACTAAAGTTACTTGCCATAAAATGAAATAATTATAATTGTTTTCATTTAAATAAAGAGTTAACCTTCTAGGGGAAAAGAAGCTTCTACTTACTTTATTAAAACAAATATTCTTAGATAAATTCATCTTGAGTACCACTTGAATTTCTTTGCTTGTTAATGGGAAAACTAATAGATTATGGAGTGTACCAATTTGGAGTGAGTTTACTTTTACCCTGCTTATATATCCCATATGAAATACGTCTAACATTAAGAAGCTAAACTTTCAAGTGCAAAGATTACTTTTACATAGCCACTGAAGGTCCTAACCATGAAGCTGGCAGTTGAGAACCAACTTAGTTTTCAGAGCAAGTGATAAGTAAAATAAATGTATCTGTGACTGTAATGAGACACAGCAAGCAAAAAAGTTTTTCCTAATCTCAGATGGTTACCTCTTTGTTGTTGTACATTACCTTATTTTTGCTATGAAATATCATGTCTTCCTGGATTTTATTGAATCGGGAATTAGGTATCTATTTGTTGTAAACATAGTTGGGTGAGAGATACCTTTTCTGACCCTACAGTATGGATTTTCATTTTAAATTGTAGTATGCTTTCATAGGCCTTTTGATGTTTTTTGTTTGTTTGTTTTAATTAAACTTTGGAAGCAGACCTTTGTTTTCCATCTGTCCATCCTGATCCAGTTTTCCTTCCCTGTGGCATTTGCATTGATTAACATTATATTCTGTAGTCTCTATTTGCTGTTTACCCAGTGAGAATGAATACACTGTGAAGGCAGAGTTTGAACTGGTTTTGTCCCCTGTTGTATGTATCTTTAGTGGATAATACATTGTTAGGCACATAATAGACGCTCAATAAGTTAAGTAAGTGGTTGGATAAATGAATAGATAAATTGTCTCCACTGTACAACATACCAGGTTTATCTACTCAATCTTCTATTAGTGAGTGTTTGAGTTATTTCCAGATTTTCAGGGTTATGTAGAGAAATACATCAATAAGCATCCGTGGTTACTCCGTTGGAGATTGTGGCTGCCTCCTTAACATCCTCTCCTCCACTTTTTTGATAGCTAACCTTAGAATTACTCAGTTCAGTTCAGTTGCTCAGTCATGTCTCTGACTGTTTGCAACCCCATGGACTGCAGGACACCAGGCCTCTCTGTCCATCGCCAACTCCTGGAGTTTACTCAAACTCATGTCCATTGAGTTTATAGTCCTACTCTCACATCCATACATGACTACTGGGAAAACCATAGCTTTGACTAGACAGAGCTTTGTTGGCAAAGTAATGTCTCTGCTTTTTAATATGCTGTCTAGGTTGGTCATAACTTTTCTTCTAAGGAGCAAGCATCTTTTAATTTCATAGCTGCAGTCACCATCTGCAGTGATTTTAAAGCCCCCCAAAATAAATTCTGCCACGGTTTCCCCATCAACTCGCCATGAAGTGATGAGACCAGATGCCATGATCTTCATTTTCTGAATGTTGAGCTTTAAGCCAACTTTTCCACTCTCCTCTTTCACTTTCATCAAGAGGCCCTAACCAAATATATACCAAGTAGACCATGTTTACTGACAAATGAAAAGTCTACTCCTTGCTTGGATTATAACTTGATTATAAATTTCAACAGTATAATCTCCTTAGTGATCGCCTCAATTATGTGCAAGTGACCAAATTCAGTTAAAGAGACACATACAATATTTGACAGGGACTTCTGGAGAAAAAGCTGCTTTCTCCCTAGATACAGGCAAGGGGGCTGAGGTGATTAGGTGAATAGGTGTATATTGGTGGTGGTGATGGGTGGAATAAAATACATTTCACAGGGAACAACAAAATCTTGAAATTCATTTGTTTCTGTAGGGAAGTCTGGGATGTTTAGATAAGATAGACATAAGGTAGCATAAAAAAAAAGAGGAGTTATGTATGAAATTATTTGAGGCCATAAGTAAACATAAAGGCAATTCATTAACAACTAAGGGAATACACAGGGCAGATTAGTTGTAACTGAACATTTAAGAGCCTTGAACTCAAGGCTAAGGAATTTGGGCTCCATCCTAGTGGCATGATGAGGCAATACTAAGACCTCAGGACTGCTTGGTACAAATGTGCCATCCAGAGGTACACAAAGGCATTCCTAGAGTTGGTGATGGACAGGGAGGCCTGGCATGCTGTGATTCATGGGGTCGCAAAGAGTCAGACACAACTGAGCGACTGAACTGAACTGAACTGAACATGCATCTTGCCATACCTTCCTCTTCTAAGATACCTGTTATGGACTGCATATTCAAATTCTTCACCACCAAAATTCATATATTCAAAGTCTAACACCCAAGGAGATGTTATGAGAAGGTAGAGTCTTTGGCTTTGTTGTTGTTCAGTCGCTCAGTCCTGTCTGACTCTTTGTGACCCCATGGACTGCAGCATGCCAGGCTTCCCTGTCCATCAGCATTTCCTGGAGTTTGCTCAGACTCATGTGCATTGAGTCGGTGATGCCATCCAACCATCTCATCCTCTGTCGCCCCCTTCTCTTCCTACCTTCTATCTTTCCCAGCATCAGGGTCTTTTCCAATGAGTTGGCTCTTCGCATCAGGTGGCCAAAGCATTGGAGTTTCAGCCTCAACATCAGTCCTTCCAATGAATTTTCAGGGTTGATTTCCTATAGGATGACTGATTTGATCTCTTTGCTGTCCAAGGGACTCTCAAGAGTCTTCTCCAGCACCACAGTTTAAAAGCATTAATTCTTTGGCACTCAGCCTATTTTATCATCCAGCTCTCACATCTGTACCTGACTACTGGAAAAACCATAGCTTTGACCATAGAGACCTTTGTAGGCAAAGTAATGTCTCTGCTTTTTAATATACTGTCTAGGCTTGTCATTGCTTTTCTTCCAAGGAGCAAGCATCCTTTAATTTCATGGCTGCAGTCACTGTCCACAGTGATTTTGAAGCCCGAGAAAATAAAGTCTGTCACTGTTTCCATTGTTTCCCCATTTATTTGCCATGAAGTGATGGGACCAGATGCCATGATCTTAGTTTTTTGAATGTTGAGTTTTAGGCCAGCTATTTCTACTCTCCTCTTTCACCTTCATCAAGAGACTCTTCAGTTCCTCTTCACTTTCTACCATTAGGGTGGTGCCATCTGCATATCTGAGGTTATTGATATTTCTCCCGGCAGTCTTTATTCCAGCTTGTGCTTCATGAAGCCTGGCATTTTGCATGATGTACTCTGCATATAAGTTAAATAAGCAAGATGACAATATACAGACTTGATGTACTCCTTTCCCAATTTTGCACCAGTCCATGTTCCATGTCCGGTTATAATTGTTGCTTCTTGACCTGCATACAGATGTCTCAGGAGGCAGGTAAGGTGGTCTGGTATTCCCATCTCTTTAAGAGGGAAGGAAGGCTTAGATGAGGTCATAAAGATGGAGCCCCCATCATGGAATTAGTGGTCTTACAAGAAGGCGATACTGTCACCGAACACAAGTCCCTACGCCCAACGCACAATGAAGCTGAAAATACCGAAACACTGGAGTTTGGAGAAGAGAAAAGTTTATTGCAGGGCCATGCAAGGAAACGTGTGGCTTAAATGTGGAGTTTGGCTTAAACCCCAAGCTCCCTGAAAACTGTCAGGAAAGCCCTTTTATAAGAAAGGTGAGGGATGGGGTGTGGTTAATTGTTAAAAACTCTTGGTGTCAGAGCCTTTGTTCTTAAGGTAGGATCATGGCCAGTCACCACGTTGCTGTAAATCTCCACCAAAACAAATATTATTCTCTGTTCTGACAAGAAAGGGAAAGGTCCCAAGGCTCTACTTTCACCTGCCAAGATCCAGGCCCTGGCTAAGAAAAAGGGGTGTCTGCCCAGGTCGGTTACCTGCAGCGTTCAACCAGCATCCAATCTGCATCTCCCCGCTAGTGCCCAGGCCCAGCTGATGAGACAGATCCCACCTGGCTCCCTCGGGATCGGGTCCCCAGACCCTTGCCCAGCTGTCATCACTGAGTGTGCCAGGTTCCCAGGACCCAGCTGGCCCCCAGGCTCCTCAGGCCATCCAAAGTTGGGGGTTAGGGTGTGTACCATGAACCCATGCAGACAGCCCCAGCCATTAGGTAGCAGAGGAGGTGATGGGAGACAGACTCTTCTAGCCAGGGGGTGGCTGCAGTAAGGACTTGGCGCTCTGCAGGACACAGCCCCCAGTCTATCCCCCCAGCCCACCCAGCTTACCTGCCCGCTCAAGGTGGGAAGGCCTGTAGGGGCTCAGGGAGAAGGCCTCCACTTACCTCTTACCACACTCTCCTCTGGGAGGACCACAACACAGCCAACCATTGGCCAAGGGCAGCTTCCACCCACCAGGTGAAAGGTCTCCTTCTAATGATCTGGTAGTAATGGTTGCTTGGTAACAGGGTAACAGTTGTTTGCTATTGGCTGCACTCCACTCGCCCCTATTAAAGTACCAGAGTCAGCTCTCTCACGTATGTGAGGATACAAAAAGGCAGCTATCTACAAGCCAGAAATTGGGCCCCCTCCAGTGTCACCTTGATCTTGGACTTTCCAGCCTCAAACACTGTAATTAATGTCTGTTCCTTAAGCCACCCAATCTGTGGTTTTCTAGTTATAGAGCACCAACTGAGATAATACCCATCCATCACCCATCCATCATGTGATCCTACTGGGGATTATAAACATTTTTACCTTTCAGACCTCTCCCTCCTTTCCAATGCTTTTATGTTTACATCATATTGTATCTCTTTTCCTGTGTGTGTGTGCTAAATTGCTTCTGTCTGGCCCAATTCTTTGCAGTCCTAGGGACCGTAGCCTCCCAAGCTCCTTTGTCCATGAGATGCTCAAGGCAAGAGCACTGGAGTGGGTTGCCCTGCCCTCCTCCAGGGGATCTTCCTGACCCAGAGATGCAGCCCGCATTTTTTATGTCTCCTGCATTGGCAAGCAGGTTCTTTACCACTAGGGCCACCTGGGAGGCACCTTTTTTCTTGATTCATATCAAATACACATAGGAATCATGTGTTGGGACCTGTACTCCTAATCATTTTCTAAATGATCCAGGGAACAGTGTTGAAGGGCTAAAGGAGGTGTCTGTGCTTCCTCTTGGGATAAGGCTGAAAAGAACAGAGACCACCACCCTTGTAGCCTAGACTTTTATGACCTCAGGGTAATAGATCAATTTTCCACAAACTTATCGAGATTCCATCTTCACATAATAGTTCAACTCTATGTCCACCGTCTTCTCAACAGCCAGATTGAAGAGAAAGTATGTAAACATCACCTAAATTCACTTGAACATATTTGGTTTTATAAATGATTTTATTTCAGTAGTGCTTTAAGGATGGGAGGAAGGTGAAGCTGGCTGACAGGGGAGGGCCATGAAGAGATGAAGCTGTTTAGTTGGAAGCGATGGTCTGCTGAATCCAGCTCACGTAGTTGCAGACCTTGGTGTAGACACCAGGCTTGTTTTTCTGAGCACAGCCATAGCCCCAGGAGACAATGCCCTGGAGCTTTCCATTGCAGACCACAGGGCCGCCAGAGTCACCCTGGGCGAGAAGGAAGAGCCAGTTAGAACGCACAGCTCTGCCCAGAGGGGAGAAAGGCTCAAAGGTGTTCCTCCTTTCCCCGGGGACCACGTTTCCAAAGGCTGATCCTCCACGAAGCCCATCTCTTTCCCTGGAAAGCCCACCCTCGTTCTCCACGCCATGCCCCTTTTCTTTCTCCTCCCTTCTTCAGACCCCTTCTTTCCTCAGCTGCAGGTCTGTAAGGCCAGAAAGGAATGGGTCGTTCAGTGCTGCCCACCCACTCAGGCTCTTTTCAGAGTTCCCTACCACTATATCCTTCCTCAGAAGGGCACCTGGATGTACTGCTTGCACACGATCTGTGTATCTTTTCTTCCGAAACTTAACCATTAATACAGCAAAAAGAAAACTTGTTATTTTCCCCCAGCCTATCCTGAGTCCTCATGGTCAGTCCCAGAGACCGCTTTTCAATGTTCTGAGCTTCAGGAACTGGGGAATGCGGTGGAGATACGTGATGCTGAGCTGAAGGTCAAGGAGCGCGAAGCAGCTCACCTGGCAGGAGTCCTTTCCGCCCTCCAGGTAGCCCGCACAGAACATGTTGCTGGTGATCTGGCCTGGGTAGGCGCTTTTGCAAGAGCTGTCAGATAGGATGGGGGCCTTCAGACACTGCAGGACGTCAGGGTAGCTGGCTGTTGGGGACAAGATTGAAAAGAGAAGAGGATTACCCATGCATTCTGGGAAATGTCTTTCTCAGTACCTCTCCCCATCTTCCCAATATTCCCATTCCTTCCCTCCAATTGCTAGTAGCTTCTATTTTGGAAGAACAACCATTATCTGGAGGGTCTTCCAAATGGTTTTAGTCAGCAAACTGTTCCCTCCCTAATACTAGTATCAGTGACCACATATCTTCAACCTAGAGACTTTATTTCTGAAGCAGGGCTGTACTTTGAGCAGTTCCAACCTCAGCCTCTGTTCTATGTACCTTCTCATTCTTTGCTTCTCTGTAAATCACTATTCACATTTTAGCTGCCTGCCTGGCAACGTTAGCATGGTCCTTTCTTTCTGTGTTGTCAAGCAGAGGGAGGCTACACATTTCAGTTATATATCTCAAGATTCCACAGAACGCCAGTCTCCTCTGGGAACGCTGCCTCGGGTACATAGGGCTACCTGACCCTGAGCATGCTTTTCCCCTCCAGGATTCTCAGACCTGGTGACCGCGTTCCTGTGAGACTTATGCCACTGCTCTTGGTGTTGCCCCAGCCAGAGATGAGACACTGGGTGCCAGCAGAGGCGCAGGATGTTGGCAGAGAGACAGAGGCTACTCGGCTGTTGAGACTGGCAGCTGATTTCAGTTTAATCAGCATGATGTCATTGTTTAAGGTGTTTGAGTTGTAGCTGGGATGGACGATGCTCTTGGATGCGCTGATGAATTGCTCATTGCCCTCAGCGACGTTAATGTTGTCTTCTCCCAGACGCACTTGGATTCCGCTGGATCAAAAGATGACAAGTTCTCTAAGCGTCCAGTGTGAGGGCCTCCCCCTCCCCGTGGAGCCCAGTCTTGAGCATAAGCACAGACAGAGGGCCCTTGCACTGCACGTGCGCGCACACACACACACACACACACACTCATCTCCTGTGTCCCCTGCATTAGCAGAGTGATTCTTTACCACTGAGCCACCTGGGAAAGAGCTATGTTAGAATACTCTAGATACATTTAAGCACTCACTGTTTTTCTTCCTGTGTCTTTACTGCCTTCATTTGAAAGGCCTCAATGCATACAATGCCTGGTGGGCGTATAATGAGGTCTTGGAATCTGAATGCTCCCCCTCAAGCATGACTCTGTAGTTCACCCTGATTGTCTGTGGCATGGTTGAGGATGCCCTGACCTCAGAGAGCAGGGCTGTGAGTACTGGTTACTTACGACTTGTAGCAGTGAGCCGCAGACACCACCCACTGGCTGTTGATGAGGGAGCCCCCGCAGAAGTGGTAGCCAGAGTTCAGGGACACTTGGTAGGGGACAGTGTTTGCCCCACAGGTGTAGCCGCCCACGATCTTGTCATCATCGTCCACGGGGAAAGCAACTGGCAGAGGAAAGTTGGAAACTATCTGAAGAACTGATCCATTGTGGAATTTCTACTCAGCAGCAAGGTTTTACAGATGAACCAGATTAAAAAAAATAGGTCCTATTTTCTTATCAGGCATAATCAAGAAACTGTGATTTTAGCATTATTATTTTCAAAATCTTATTGTTCTATAACTTGACACATATGCTAAGTATTTATATACTTAGCTATTATAACTATTAATGTTTAATGCATGCTTTACATTTGATCAATATACAGATTTATTTTTTTATACATGTGATACACACAGTCATAGCAGAGACTCCTTACACAATATACGCCTTGAAGCCCACTACCTGAGAATATAAAGAATATTTTTGGCATGAAGGAGACATTTAAGTATGTGTTCAGTGAAGCTTTGCAGTCACCATCATTGTGTTTATTTGTAGAGTTCAGTATAGCATAAATACCACAAGAAGTAACAGAAAGGAAACTCTTAAATGCCACCTGATTGTTCTGATCTGTAAAAGAATAAGGAGTTTTGTATTTTTGTTCCCCTAATTTCTTCTTGGTTCTTACCTAAAACATTAACTAAATAATCTCATAGAACATTATAAAGTTTCTCTCTCCAATCTTTCTCCTCATCCCAATCATGTTTCCAACATTTTAAATTTATTCAGCACTGTAAATTTTGGACCACTGACTTTACTATGATTCCTAAAGACTCTAAATATCTGGGATCATATGCTATATGCCCCATTGTTCATATTTTCAAAACTAACTTTGAGATAGACACTTTTCATATTTAAGAAGGCCTACTGAATTCATTTATAATAATCAAATTTGAGGAAATTCTGTAATAAGTTTGAAGAATACAACTGTATTGAATAGTATAAAAACTGAATAGTCTTTGCATTACTCCAAAATTTCATTAGTGAAGATGTGGTAAAACCCAGCCCAAAGATTTTATTCGTAAGAAATAGAGTGTCTTTGCCTGTTAAGCTCCCTCTTAAGAAGCTTTTTAGTATAGAGGAGACTCAGGTGAGATACAGCCTCAGGGAGTTCGAGTAGTCATTTGTTCCAATTGTTAGCTACAAATTCTTTCAAAGATCAAAACATTTCCTTAATGTTGACTATCTTTTCTATTTCACTCTTCATAGACCGTACCTGAAATTCAGGGCAGATTCTTCCTCTTGATGCTTTCTACACTGATCACCCCAACTCTCCATAATCTCCAACAAATGAGATTTAGTTGTCTATAGACATGTGTACTGCTGCTGCTGCTGCTGCTGCTAAGTCGCTTCAGTCATGTCCGACTCTGTGCGACCCCATGGATGGCAGCCCACAGGCTCCCCCGTCCCTGGGATTCTCCAGGCAAGAACACTGGAGTGGGTTGCCATTTCCTTCTCCAATGCAGGAAAGTGAAAAGCGAAAGGGAAGTCGCTCAGTCGTGTCCGACTCTTAGCGACCCCATGGACTGCAGCCCACCAGGCTCCTGCACCCATGGGATTTTCCAGGCAAGAGTACTGGAGTGGGTTGCCATTGCCTTCTCCGACATGTGTACTATACACTGTTATTTCAACATCTTAAGCCTCTTGAGTACAGAGATATCTGGCATTCACTGTTGGCTTCCAGAGTACGAAGTACAACCTTAAAAAAGTCATAGACCTCTGCTGATCACTTATTTGTTAAGACTCACCAGCGGCTCCCAAGAGAGCCAGAAAGACGAAGGTCTTCATGGTTGCTCACCGGTTCTGGACTAGGGACTAGGATGCATGGTTTCCATCCACAGCTATTTATATGTCCAGGTTTGTCATTGACACCCGTGGCCACAGGTGTCAGAAATGTGATTTCCCTGGAAAATCACAAATTCAAATTTAGAATTCCATGCCACACTGAAGATAAGTCAGCATCCAATTTAAATATCCGCCTGTGTCCACTTTGCCAGAAGGTTATGGGAATGGAAGAAATGAGTCCACCTGGTGGACACTGCTCCCCTAAATAGAAAAGTAAGTTGGAGAAAGATCACACAGCAGGACTACAGGTGGCTTGATTCCCGGACAAAAAATTTAGGTCCTCGTTTGTCTCAAGTGTGAACTTTTACCCTGAGGATGACTATCCTGAGAGCTACACCCTTGATGTTTAATTAGTATTGCCTGTTTCACAATTGTATCATCTGTCTTGTGGTAGCTCTGGCCTTGTATACCCATGTTAATGTTTTGTTATTAATAGTTCAAATAGAAAAGAGAAAATGAGCCCAATTTATATTTATCTGAGCTTACTGTTTAATAGGTATATTCTAAATACTTAGCCTATGTCAAATTAGTAAATCTCTAGACAAACCTATAAGATCCCTCTTATGATTCCCATATCACAGATGGGAAAACTGAAGGCTCAAAAAAATACAAGGGGCTTTGCTAAAATCACAAGGCAAGTCCACGGTAGGGTCAGGATTCCAGCCTTGGAAATCTGGCTTCAGTGTCTATGCTCTCAACCACTATGTAACACTTCCCTAGTCAGTTCACCAAAATCTGGAGGCTGAAATGTTACAGAATTCTTGGCCAGTGAAAAGACAATGGGAATTTGTTGAGTGCTTATAATGTATCAAACACTGTGGACCAGCCTTCTGTACATCAGCTCATTCAGTCCTTACAAATAGCTTTGTGAGTGCTGCGCTCTAAGTTTTGCCATTTTTATAGATGGAGAAATTTTACTGAGAAGCTAAGATTTTTCCACAAATTTTCAGTTCTGTGAGGTGATCCATACAGGATTCAAACACAGCAAGCCTCACCTCAGAGCCCATGCCTTCCACATGACGCCATACACATAACAGAGGAATGATGAAATAACGTATTTTAAGGCAGGACAGCAAAAATTAAACAATTTAACATTCCCTTTGTGTCACTTTGGACTTCTTCCTTTCCTCCTAGTGTGCAGTGTGCTTCTGCTTTTCATAGCTCCTCAAAAATGGAGTGGTTGCAAGACAGTAAAGTTGTTCTTTTTTTTTTTTTTTTTTTCATTTCTTCTGAAGCTAGCAATATAACTTCTTAAAAGTTTTATGTTTTTTCCCAGCTCTGTAGGGGTCATGATGTCTTGCTTCTTGCTTTGTACATGCTTACCTGGACTGTGTATCCTTGGTGAACTTTACGTAAGCTATCACCATGACATTTCAGTGTATGATACTGGGACTCGAAAAAGTATATAACTGTGTCTTTGATGTCTAACAGGTGGAACAGTCTTCAGAGCTTCTTAGAGTCTGCTCACTGGTTGTAATCCTCAGCTTTGGTTGTGTAATATTCCCCTCTCCCCCTCCTCCCCTTAATTTGATTGCTCATTGTATTTTTCTCCATAGGAGAAAACTCTGAATTCTACCAAATTAAGACTCAGCAGTGGCCACAGGACTGGAAAAGGTCAGTTTTCACTCCAATCTCAAAGAAAGGCAATGCAAAAGAATACTTAAACTACCACACAGTTGCACTCATCTCACGTGCTAGTAAAGTAATGCTCAAAATTCTCCAAGCCAGGCTTCAGCAATACATGAATCGTGAACTTCCTGATGTTCAAGCTGGTTTTAGAAAAGGCAGAGGAACCAGAGATCAAATTGCCAACATCTACTGGATCATGGAAAAGCAAGAGAGTTCCAGAAAAATATCTATTTCTGCTTTCTTGACTATGCCAAAGCCTTTGACTGTGTGGATCACAAGAAACTGTGGAAAATTCTGAGAGACATGGGAATACCAGACCACCTGACCTGCCTCTTGAGAAATCTGTATGCAGGTCAGGAAGCAACAGTTAGAACTGGACATGGAACAACAGACTGGTTCCAAATAGGAAAAGGAGTACGTCAAGGCTGTATATTGTCACCCTGCTTATTTAACTTCTATGCAGAGTACATCATGAGAAATGCTGGACTGGAAGAAACACAAGCTGGAATCAAGATTGCTGGGAGAAATATCAATAACCTCAGATATGCAGATGACACCAGCCTTATGGCAGAAAGTGAAGAGGAACTAAAAAGCCTCTTGATGAAAGTGAAAGAGGAGAGTGGAAAAAGTTGGCTTAAAGCTCAACATTCAGAAAACAAAGATCATGGCATATGGTCCCATCATTTCATGGCAAATAGATGGGGAAACAGTGGAAACAGTGCCAGACTTTATTTTTTTGGGCTCCAAAATCACTGCAGATGGGGACTACAGCCATGAAATTAAAAGATGCTTACTCCTTGGAAGAAAAGTTATGACCAACCTAGAGACAGCATATTCAAAAGCAGAGACATTACTTACTGACTAAGGTCCATCTAGTCAAGGCTATGGTTTTTCCTGTGGTCATGTATGGATGTGAGAGTTGGACTGTGAAGAAGGCAGAGCACCGAAGAATGGATGCTTTTGAACTGTGGTGTTGGAGAAGACTCTTGAGAGTCCCTTGGACTGCAAGGAGATCCAACCAGTCCATTCTGAAGGAGATCAGCCCTGGGATTTCTTTGGAAGGAATGATGCTAAAGCTGAAACTCCAGTACTTTGGCCACCTCATGCGAAGAGTTGACTCATTGACAAAGACTCTGATGCTGGGAGGGATTGGGGGCAGGAGGAGAAAGGGATGACAGAGGATGAGATGGCTGGATGGCATCACGGACTTGATGGGTGTGAGTCTGAGTAAACTCTAGGAAATGGTGATGGACAGGGAGGCCTGGCATGCTGCGCTTCATGGGGTCGCAAAGAGTTGGACATGACTGAGCGACTGAACTGAACTGAACTGACAAGGAGCATATGAAGTTCTGAAATATCCAAGAAATGGATTCTTGGAGCAAGAATTGTCATAATAAATGTGGCACAGCAGAGTATCCAGGAGAGGTGGATCTAAGTGAGAATGAACCTCTAGCTAGATTAGAGCAAGATTCTGCACCTATACAACGCATCTGAATGGCATCCCAGGATGCTGTTTCTTCTTTAGCAACTTGTCACCCTAAAGTAGGTTCTGTGTCTTTTTCATCTGAAAGTTTTCTGATACGAAGATAACTTCGTAGAAGGCAGAGTTTCTCCACTCTGGCACTATTGATAGTATGAGCCAGATAATTGCTGTGGGGTGCTGGCGTGCACATTGTAGGATATTCATCAACATCCGTGGCCTAAAGTTACAAGTAGCACGAGTCTTCCTCTAGTTATGACCGAAAGTGTCTCCAAATGTTGCTGAATGTTCTCTCAGCAGTCCATTTCATCCCCAGCTGAGGATGACTCAATGGAGGTAAAATATAGCAGAGCAGCGTCTAAAGATGCAGCCATGGAAACTGCCTGTATTGTCCTTAATGAACTCATCCCCACTGAGTACATTGTACACGAGGCAGGAAGCTACCATTCACTAATTCCTAGAAATCAAGAAATGCTAAGGAGTAAGAGGAGAACCAGGTCCAGAATGAAAAATGGGGTATCTTCTCATCATATTTAATTATCTTCCATTTTTGTTACCTCTACAAGGAGGTGTTGTGTGTTGTATTATTCTATATCATCCCTGAAACTTCCCCCCAAACTTCATCAAGGATCTTAACCCATACGAGAAACACATTCTAGAGAAGAGTTTGCATAATAATTGGCTTGTGTGCTGCTGTGTCCTAGAGGTCTCTGTATGAGGTACCCTGGGCTTTTTAACTTGAATTCCTTCTATTGGGATGGGAAAGAATGAGGGTTCCAAGTTAAGGACAGTTATCTAAGAAGAAAGACAAATTCCCCACGAAAGTCCTTGAGGCCTGTCTGGCTGCAGTGTGATGACTCTTCACTCATCTAAAGCAGTAGCAGGAATATAAGAAAAATGCCAAGTGATGATTTCCAGACTTCAGTAGTTCCCATACAACTTTCACACATGTTGCGTGTAAACTGCTTAGCATAGTGCTTGTACTGTAGTTACCTTTTCACTTTCTTTTTAATTTATGTTTTAATTGAAGGATAATTGCTTTAGAGAATTTTGTTGTTCTCTGTCAAACCTTAACCTGGATCAGCCATAGGTATACATATATCCCTTCCCTTTTGAACCTCCCTCCCGTCTCCCTCCCCATCCCACCCCTCTAGGTTGATACAGAACACTTGTTTGAGTTTTCTGAGCCGTATAGCAAATTCCTGTTGGCTATCTAGTTTACATATGGTAATGTCAGTTTCCATGTTACTCTGTCCATACATCTCACCCTCTCCTCCCCTCTCCCCATGTCCATAAGTCTATTCTCTATGTCTGTTTCTCCATTTGCTGCCTTGTAAATAATTTCTTCTTTTTTACTGAAGAAATTTTTATTCTAAAAATCTAGAAATTTTCTAGATTCCATATATGTGCATTAGAATACATATTTATTTTTCTCTTTCTGACTTACTTCATTCTGTGTAATAGGTTCTAGGTTCATGCACCTCTTCAGAACTGCCTCAAATGCATTCCTTTTTATGGCTGAGTAATATTTCATTGTGTATATGTACCACAACTTCTTTATCCAGTCACCTGTCAATGGACATCTAGGTTGCTTCCATGTTCTAACTGTTGTAAATAGTGCTGCAGTGAACAATGGGATACATGTGTCTTTTTCAATTTTGGCTTCCTCAGGGTATATGCCTGGGAGTGGGATTGCTGGGTCATATAGTGGTTTTATTCCTAGTTTTTTAAGGAATCTCCATACCATCTTCCATAGTGGCTGTATCAATTTACATTCCCACCAACAATGCAAGAGTGTTCCTTTTTCTCCACACCCTCTCCAGCATTTATTGTTTGTAGACTTTTTGATGATGGCCATTCTGAACAGTGTGAGGTGATATCTCATTGTGGTTTTGATTTGCACTTCTCTAATAATGAGCAATGTTGAGCATCTTTTCACGTGTTCGTTAGCCATCTGTATGTCTTCCTTGGAGACATATCTGTTTAGATATTTTTCCCACTTTTTGATTGAGTTGTTTGTTTTTCTGGCATTGAGTTGTATGAGCTACTTGTATATTTTGGATATTAATCCTTGGACAGTTGTTTCATTTGCTATTCTTTTCTCCCATTCTGAAGGTTGTCTTTTCACTTTGCTTAGTTTCCTTTGCTGTGCAAAAGCTTTTAAGTTTAATCAGGTCCCACTTGTTTACTTTTGTTTGTATTTCTGTTACTCTAGGAGGTGGGTCATAGAGGATCTTGCTTTGATTTTTGTCATTGAGTTTTGCCTATGTTTTCCTCTAAGGGTTCTATAGTTTCTGGTCTTAACATTTAGGTCTTTAATCCTTTTTGAGTTTATCTTTGTGTATGGTGTTAGGAAGTGTTCTAATTTCATTCTTTTACATGTAGCTGTCCAGTTTTCCCAGCACCATTTATTGAAGAGGCTGTCTTTGCCCCATTGTATATCTTGCCTCATTTGTCAAAAATAAATTACCCATAGGTGCATGGGTTTATTTCTGGGCTTTCTGTCTTGTTCCCTTGGTCTATATTTCTGTTTTTGTGCCAGTACCATACTGTCTTGATGACTATAGCTTTGTAGTATAATCTGAAATCAGAAAGCTTGATTCTTCCAGCTCCATTCTTCTTCCTCAAGGCTCTTTTGGCTATTCAGGGTCTTTGTGTTTCCATATGAATTGTGAAAATTTCTGTTCTAGTTCTGTGAAAAAGGCCATTGGTAATTTGATAGGGATTGCACTGAATCTGTAGTTTGCATTTGGTTGTATAGTCATTTTCACAATATTGATTCTTCCTACCCACAAACATGGAATATCTCTCCATCTGTTTATGTCATCTTTGATTTCTTTCATTAGTGTCTTATAATTTTCTGTGTACAGTTATTTTGTCTCCTTAGGTAACTTTATTTCTAGACATTTAATTCTTTTTACTGCAATGGTGAATGGGACTGATTCCTTAATTTCTCTTTCTGATTTTTTCATTGTTAGTATAGAGAAATGCAAGTGACTTCTGTGTATTGATTTTGTATCCTGCAACTTTGCTAAATTCACTGATTAGCTTTAGTAATTTTCTGATACTATCTTTAGGGTTTTCTATGTACAGTATCATGTCATCTGCAAACAGTGAGAGCTTTATCTCTTATTTTCCAATCTGAATTCCTTTTATTTCTTTTTCTTCTATGATTGCTGAAGTGAGGACTTCCAGGACTATGTTTAATAATAGTGGTGAAAGTGCACACCCTTGTCTTGTTCCTGATCATGGGGGGAATGCTTTCAGTTTTTCACCATCGAGAATAATGTTTGCTGCAGACTTATATATGGCCTTATGTTACTGTGTTGAGGTAGGTTCCTTCTATGCCCATTTTTTGAAGAGTTTTAATTATAAATGGGTGCTGAATTTTGTCAGAGGTTTTTTCTGCATCTATTGAGATTATCATATGGTTTTTATATTTCAATTTGTTGATGTGGTATATCCATTGATTGATTTGCATATATTGAAGAATCTTTGCATTCTTGGAATAAACCCAAGTTGATCATGGTGTATGAGCTTTTTGATGTGTTGTTGAATTCTGTCTGCTAAAATTTTGTTGAGGATTTTTGCATCTATGTTCATCAGTGATATTGGCCTGTAGTTTTATTTTTTTGTGTTGTCTTTGGTTTTGGTATCAGGGTGATGGTGGCCTCATAGAATGAGTTTGGAAGTGTTCCTTCCTCTGTGATTTTTTGAAAGGGTTTTAGAAGGATAGGCTTTAGCTCTTCTCTAAATGTTTGATAGAATTCCCCCATGAAGCCGTCTGGTCCTGGGCTTTTGTTTTTTGGAAGATTTTTGATCACAGTTTCAATTTAAGTGCTTATAACTGGGTTGTTCATAATTTCTATTTCTTCCTGGTTCAGTCTTGGAGATTGAGCTTTTCTAAGAATCTGTTCATTTCTTCCAGATAATGGATAAAATAAAATTTTATCCATTTTATTGCCATATAGTCATTCATAATAGTCTCTTATAATCCTTTGTATTTCTGTATTGTCTTTTGTAACCTCTCCTTTTTCATTTCTAATTTTGTTGATTTGATTCTTCTCTCTTTTTGTCTTGATGAGTCTGGCTAAAGGTTTGTCAACTTTGTTTATCTTCTTAAAGAACTAGCTTTTAGTTTTATTAATCTTTAATATTCTTTCTTTCATCTTTTTCATTTATTGCTGCTTGGATCTTTATGATTTCTTTCCTTCTACTAATGTTGGGGTTTTTTGTTTTGTTTTTTCCAGTTGTTTTAGGTGTAAAGTTAGGTTGTCTATTAGATGTTTTTCTTGTTTCTTGAGGTAGGATGGTATTGCTATCAACTTCCCTCTTAGAGCTGCATTTACTACATCTCATAGGTTTTGAATTGTCATGTTTTCATTGTCATTTGTTTATAGAAATTTTTTGATTTCCCCTTTTGATTTCTTCAGTAACCTGTTGGCTATTTAGAGTTGTGTTGTTTAACCTCCATGTGTTTGTGTTTTACAGGTTTTTTTTTTCTCTTGTAATTGATATCTAGTCTCATAGCATTGTGGTTGGAGAAGATGCTTGATACAATTCCAATTTTTTAATTTACTGAGCTTTGATTTGTGACCCAAAATGTGGTCTATCCTGGATAATATTCCATGTGCCCTTCAGAAGAAGCAGTATTCTTCTGCATTTGGACAGAATGTCCTGAAGATATAAATGAGATCCATTTCATCTCATGTATCATTTAAGACTTGTGTTTCCTTATTAATTTTCTATTTTGATGATCTGTCCATTGGTGTGAGTGAGGTGTTAAAGTCTCCTACTGTTATTTCATTACTATCAATTTCTCCTTTTATATCTGTGTTTGTCTTATGTATTAAGGTGCTTCTATGTTGGGTTCATAGATATTTACAATTGTTTTGTCTCTCTTGGATTGACCCCTTGATCATTATATAGTGTCTTTCCATATCTTTTGTAATCCTCTTTATTTTAAAGTCTATTGTGTCTGATATGAGGATTGCTACTCTGCTTTCATTTGCTTCTCATTTGCAAGGAATATATTTTTGCATCCTCTCACTTTCAGTCTATATATGTCTTTAGGTCTGAAGTGGGTTACTTGTAGACAGCATATATATGGGTCTTGTTTTTGTATCCATTCAGCCAGTTTCTGCCTTTTGGTTGGAGTATTTAATCCATTTACATTTAAAGTTCAGTTCAGTTGCTGAGTTGTCTCCAACTCTTTGTGACCCCCATGGACTGCAGCATGCCAAGCCACCCTGTCCATCACCAATTCCTGGAGTTTACTCAAACTGATGTCCATTAAGTCGGTGATGTCATCCAACCATCTCATTCTCTGTCATCCCCTTCTCCTGCTTTCAATCATTCCTAGCATCAGGGTCTTTTCAAAGGAATCAGTTCTTCACATCAGGTGGCCAAAGTATTGGAGTTTCAGCTTCAACATCAGTTCTTCCAATGAATTTTCAGGATTGATTTCCTTTAGGATGGACTGGTTGTATCTCCTTGCAGTCCAAGAGATCTCAAGAGTCTTCTCCAACATCACAGTTCAAAAGCATCAAATGTTCGGTGCTCAACTTTCCTTATAGTCCAACTCTCATATCCATACATGACTACTGAAAAAACCATAGCCTTGACTAGATGAACCTTTGTTGGCAAAGTAATGTCTCTGCTTTTTAATATACTGTCTAGGTTGGTCATAACTTTTCTTCCATGTGCAAGCATCTTTTCATTTCATGGCTGCAGTCACCATCTGCAGTGATTTTGGGCCCCCCCCCAAAATAAATTCTATCACTGTTTCCACTGTTTCCCCGTCTATTTGCCATGAAGTGATGGGACCAGTGCCATGATCTTAGTTTTCTGAATGTTGAGCTTTAAGCCAACTTTTTTACTCTCATTTTTCACTTTCATCAAGAGGCTCTTTACTTCTTCTTTGCTTTCTGCCATAAGTGTGATGTCATTTGCATATCTGAGGTTATTGATATTTTCCCAGCAATCTTGATTCCAGTTTGTGCTTCATCCAACCCAGCGTTTCTCATGATGTACCATGCATACAAGTTAAATAAGCAGAGAGGCAATTTACAGCCTTGGCATACTCCTTTCCCTATTTGGAACCAGTCTATTGTTCCATGTACAGGTCTACTGTTGCTTCCAGACCTGCATACAGATTTCTCAGGAGGCAGGTCAGGTGGTCTGGTATTACCATCTCTTGAAGAGTTTTCCACAGTTTGTTGATCCACACAGTCAAAGGCTTTGGCATCGTCAATAAAGCAGAAATAGATATTTTTTTGGAACTCTCTTGCTTTTTTGATAATCCAACAAATGTTGGAAATTTGATCACTGGTTCTTCTGCCTTTTCTAAATCCAGCTTGAACATCTGGAAGTTAATGGTTCATGTGTTCCTGAAACCTGGCTTGGAGAATTTTGAGCATTACTCTACTAGCGTGTGAGGTGAATGCAATTATGTGGTAGTAGGAGCCTTCTTTGGCATGGCCTTTCTTTGGGATTAGAATGAAAGCTGACCTTTTCCATTCCTGTGGCCATGCTGGGTTTTTCAAATTTGCTGGCATATTGAGTAAAGCATTTTCATAGCATCATCTTTTAGGATTTGAAGTAGTTCAACTGGAATTCCATCACTTCCACTAGATTTGTTCGCAGTGATGCTTCCTAAGTCCCATTTGACTTCATGTTCCAGGATGTCTGGCTCTAGGTGAATGATCATACCATAGTGATTATCTGGGTTGTGAAGATTTTTTTAAATATAATTCTGTGTTTTCTTGCCACCTCTTCTTAATATCTTCTGCTTCTGTTAGGTCCATACCATTTCTGTCCTTTATGGAGCCCATCTTTGCATGAAATATTCCCTTGGTATCTCTAATTTTCTTGAAGAGATTTCTAGTCTTTCCCATTCTACTGTTTTCCTCTATTTATTTGCACTGATCACTGAGGAAGGCTTTCTTCTCTCTCCTTGCTAGTCTTTGGAACTCTGCACTCAAATGGGTATATCTTTCCTTTTCTCCTTTGCTTTTTGCTTCTCTTCTTTTCACAGCTATTTGTAGGGCCTCCCCAGACAGCCATTTTGCTTTTTTGCATTTCTTTTTCTTGGGGATTGTCTTGATCCCTGTCTCCTGTACAATGTCACAAACCTCCATCCATAATTCACCAAGGACTCTGTCTATCAGATCTAGTCCCTTAATTCTATTTCTCACTTCCACTATATAATCATAAGGGATTTGATTTAGGTCATACCTGAATGGTCTAGTGGTTTTCCCTACTTTCTTCAATTTAAGTCTGAATTTGGCAATAAGGAGTTCATGATCTGAGCCATAGACAGCTCCCAGTCTTGTTTTTGCTGACTGTATAGAGCTTCTCCATCTTTGGCCGCAAAGAATATGATCATTCTGATTTCAGTATTGATCATCTGGTGATGTCCATGTGTAGAGTCTTCTCTTGTGTTGTTGGAAGAGGGTGTTTGCCATGACCAGTGTGTTCTCTTGGCAAAACTCTATTAGCCTTTGCCCTGCTTCATTCTGTACTTCAAGGCCAAATTTGGCTGTTACTACAGGTATTGCTTGACTTTCTACTTTTGCATTCCAGTCCCCTATAATGAAAAGGACATCTTTTTCGGGTGTTATTTCTAGAAGGTCTTGGGGTCTTCATTGAACTGTTCAACTTCAGCTTCTTCAGCATTACTGATTGGGACATAGACTTGGATTACTGTGATATTGAATGGTTTGCCTTGGAAATGAACAGAGATCATTCTATCATTTTTGAGATTGCATCCAAGTACTGCATTTTGGACTCTTTTGTTGACCATGATGGCTACTCCATTTCTTCCAAGAGATTCTTGCCCACAGCAGTAGATATAATGGTCATCTGAGTTAAATTCACCCATTCCAGTCCATTTTAGTTCTTTGATTCTTAAAATGTCAACATTCACTCTTGCCATCTCCTGTTTGACCACTTCCAATTTGCCTTGATTTATGGACCTGATGTGAAGAGCTGACTCATTTGAAAATACTCTGATGCTGTGAAAGATTGAGGGCAGGAGAAGAAGGGGATGACAGAGGATGAGATGGTTGGATGGCATCACCGACAAAAGTTTGGGTAAACTCCGGGAGTTGGTGACAGACAGGGAGGACTGGTGTGCTGCAATTCATGGGATCACAAAGAGTCAGACATGACTGAGCTACTGAACTGAACTGAACGGACCTAACATTCCAGGTTCCTATGCAATATTGCTCTTTACAGCATCAGACTTTGCTTCTATTATCAGTCACATCCACAACCGGGTGTTGTTTTCACTTTGGCTCTGTCTCTTCTTTCTTTCTGGAGTTATTTCTCCACTGATCTCTAGTAACATATTGGGCACCTACTGACCTGGGGAGTTCATCTTTCAGCATCCTATCTTTTTTGCCTTTTCATACTGTTCACAGGGTTCTTAAGGCAAGAACACTGAAGTGGTTTGCCACTTCCTTTCCAGTGGACCACATTTTGTCAGAACTCTCCACCATGACCCATCTGTCTTGGGTGGCCCTACATGGCAAGGCCCGTAATTTCACTGAGTTAGAGAAAGCTGTGGTACATGTGATCAGATTGGTTAGTTTTCTGTGATTATAGTTTTCAGTCTGTCTGCCCTGTGATGGAGAAAGATAAGAGGTTTATGGAAGCTTCTTGATGGGAGAGACTAAGGGAGAAACTGGGTCTTGTTCTGATGGGCTGGGCCATGCTCAGTAAATCTTTAATCCAATTTTCTGTTTATGGTTGGAGCTGTGTTCCCTCCCTGCTATTTACCTGGGGCCAAACAATGGCGACCTCCTTCAAAAGATCTCATGCATGCACTGCCACACTCACTGCCCCCAATCCTGCAGCAGGCCACCACCAATCCATGCCTCTGCTGGAGACTCCTGGACACTCCCGGGCAAGTCTGGGTCAGTCTCTTGTTGGGTCACTGCTCCTTTCTCCTGGGTCCTGGTGCACAAAAGGTAAAGGTTGGGCTTCCCTTGTGGCTCAGCCAGGAAAGAACTTGCCTGCAATGTGGAAAACCTGGGTTCGATCCCTGGGTTGGGAAGATCCCTTGGAGAAGGGAATGACTACCCACTCCAGTGTTCTGGACTAGAGAATTCCATGGACAGTATGTCCATGGTGTTGCAAAGGGTCAGACACAACTGAGCAACCACAAAGTAGGAACATTTAAAGTAATTGTTGATATGTATGTTCTTATTGTAATTTTCTTGTTTGGGGTTGATTTTGTAGATCTTTTTTCTTCTCTTGTATTTCTTGACTATATATGTCCCTTTAACGTTTGTTGTAAATGAATTCTCTTAACTTTTGCTTGTCTGAAAAGCTTTTTATTTCTCCATCAATTTTGAATAAGATACTTGCTGGCTACAGCAATCTTAACTGTAGATCTTCCCCTTTCAGTACTTTAAATATATCCTGCCATTCCCTTCTGTTCTGCAGAGTTTCTGCTGAAAGATCAGCTGTTAAGCGTATGGGGTTCCCTTGTAAACCTGTTGCTTTTCCGTTGCTGCTTTTAATATTCTTTCTTTGTGTTTAGTCATTGTTCATTTGATTAGTATGTGTCTTGGCGTGTTTCTTCTTGGGTTTATCCTGTATACGACTCTTTGTGCATCTTGGACTTGATTGACTATTTCTTTTTTTATGTTTGAGAAATTTTCAACTATAACCTTTTCAAAAATTTTCTCATACCCTTTCTTTTTTTCTTCTTCTTCTGAAAGTGAAGGTGAAGTCGCTCAGTTGTGTCAGACTCTTTGTGATCCCGTGGACTGTAGCCCACCAGGTGCCTCTGTCCATGAGATTCTCCAGGCAAGAATATTGGAGTGGGTTGCCATTTTCTTCTCCAGGGGATCTTCCCAACCCAAGGATCGAACTCAGGTCTCCCACATTACAGGCAGACACTTTAACCTCTGAGCCACCAAGGAAGCCTGGGGCCCCTATAATTAGAATGTTTGTGTGTTTGATATTGTCCGAGAGGTCTCTGAGACTATCCTCAGTTCTTTTCATTCTTTTTACTTTATTCTGCTCTTTAGAAGTTATTTCCACCATTTTATCTTCCAGCTCACTGATTCATTCTTCTGCTTCAGATATTCTGCTATTGATTCCTTCTAGAGTATTTTTAATTTCAGTAATTGTGTTGTTTGTCTTTGTATGTTTATTCTTTAATTCTTCTAGGTTTTTGTTAATTGATTGCATTTTCTCCATTTTGTTCAAGGTTCTTGATCATCTTTCCTATCACTATTCTGAATTCTTTTTCAGAGAGTTTGCCTATTTCCTTTTCATTTATTTGGACTTCTGTGTTTCTAGTTTGTTCCTTCATTTGTGTAGTTACTTCTCTGCCTTTTCATTATTTTTTTCATTATTGTGCTTGAGATCTCCTTTTAATTCTTTCTTCCCTTTGGTGTCTGCCCTCCTAATGAAGGAAATGGCAACCCACTCAAGTACTCTTGCCTGGAAAATCCCATGGATGGAGGAGCATGGTAGCTTACAGTCCATGGGGTGCAAAGAGTCGGACATGACTGAGCGACTTCACTTTCACTTCACTAATGATGGTACAGGGGTTTGTGTAAGCTTCATATAGGGTGAGATTTGTGCTGAGTTTTTATTTGTTTGTTTGTTTGTTTTACCTCTGATGGGCAAGGTTGAGTGAGGTGGTAATCCTGTCTGCTGATGATTGAGTTTGTATTTTCATTTTGTTTGTTGTTTAAATGAAGTGTCTTGGACAAGATGCTACTGGTGGTTTGGTGATGCCAAGTCTTGTATTCAGGTGGTTTTCTTTGTGTGAGTTCTCACTATTTGATACTTCCTGGGGTTAGTTCTCTGGTAGTCTGGGGTCTTGGAGTCAGTGCTCCCACTTCAAAGGCTCAGGGCTTGACCTACTCTTAGTCTCTGCTACAGCTTCAGGTGTCCACTTGATGCTGTTCCGGTCAGCTGGATGGAAGAGGAAGTCTGCTGGGAACTTCTGGAAAGGACCTTTATTCCTTACAGTGGGACAGATGTGCAGAGCACTCTCTGGTACAGCTCCTTCACTCTTCCCACCTTGAATGTGGACGTGGAATGCCCTGATGTGTGGAACTGCAGCAGCCATCATGTGGCCAGTGTCACCGACAGAGCGAGGCTGACCCACCTGCTTCAAGAGGCAGCAGGTTTGGGCCATCCCAAGCTGGCTCCACTGGCCTGGAAACAGTCTTCCTCATGCTCCATCTAAACCTCAAACAGCCACCTCTACCTTCTCATTTTCAGATTACACTTCCTGAGTCTCTTCTTAAACAGAGATGTTGATATGGTGTGTCTTTGTGAATTTTAATCTAACGCACATCTCAGTGAGCACATGCCATTTTAAGAAGCTATTTAAGTAAACATGGCCACCCCTGAATTCCCTAAAATCATGCTGAGGAATTCTAATGATGCATGTAACAGCATGGGACCAGTCAGATGTCTGGACAGCATGAAGGTGGGGAAAACCAAGGACAGCGAATGGTGGGGGTGGGGAGGTAGGTGGAAGGGGTAGGGAGCAGAGGAAACTGGTATTAAGTGAAAGAGCTTTGCATTCTAAGTGAAAGTCACGAGGAGAATGGCCCCTGTTGAAGAGGCCAGCGACGAGGGTTAGTACGAGGTGTCTCTGTATCTATGTGTGTGTGCTTGTCATTTCTGTGAAGCAGGTTAACAAATCTGAAGAAAACATCTTTGCATGGTTGTGCAAGAGCTTGGACCTTCAAGATATTTTTTTCTTCTGAGATATTGAACTATTTCTGTGAAGTCTGAATCTAGAGAACTGAGTTGGGTCCCAGACTGAATAAATATTCTTATCTGCATTTTATATGGTTTGGTACTTATACTTCATTTCCTAACTGCAAACACAGAGTGGCCCAGAAGTATGTATCTGTGTTCATTAATCTATATTTGTCACCTCTATTTTCCATGCACATGGCTTTGTGGCCTTGGACGATTATTTAAACCTGTGACTAAATTGGGTACTGATTGGGCTCAACCAAACATATTGATATTTATATTGGCAATAACAAGAGTCAGTGGCCTCTGAAGGTAATCTTATGCCCTTTCCTTCAATGAATCTGCATTTCCTTTTCTTTGGCTTCCCTAGTCACTTTTCCTGGCTAATACATCACCAGTCACTGAGGCTGAGTTGTTCTGGCTCTTTAATGCTCCAATGTATAGGGAAATTTTAAATAAGAATGTCTCCCTTGAAAAAATAATATACTAAGAAACTTACTAAAAAACTGAAGGAAGCAATCAGAACAACTCAAGGTTAGTGAATAGCATGTTATTTTTTACTTACATGAATTCTGGAACCAGGCTGCATTTTCCTTGAGAATCTCATTCACAGGTGCCATTAGTTTGGGGACATTTCTATTTTTTATAGCTGCATGTGTTTTTCTCCATATTTTATATTCAAGTTCAGAAACCTTTCCCCTTTCCTGTAAAGGGCCAAATTGTAATTGATTTAGGCTTTCTAAGCAATATATAGATATAGATATAGATATAGGATATAGTTCTATATCATAATTACTCTGCTCTTGACCATGAGAGCCTTAAATAGGTGAATGAGTGAATGCAGCCATGTTTTATTTTGTGGGGGGAGGTGGTCTGGACATTAATATTCTCATGGATAACATGAATATCCAGAGTAAAAAAGGGGAAATGGGAGACATTAACAATCATTGATATACAAATCAGAATTTTGTTGAAGTGCCAACTGAATTAAATTATGTTTCTGTCAGAATTCACTTCACATTACTCTCTTGTCTTACTTGCAGCCACATCCTACCTGCATTGCTCAAGGTTAAGTTGGTAAAGCAGACTTAATGGAAGGACAGTTAATTTTTATCATAGAGGTTCCCAGGTATGTAACCTGAGACCACAATTGCCAGAAGAGCATGTGCAAATGCCATCATGAAATAATTTGAAAACGTTCCTCTTCTGAATATGATGGACTGGTGAGGCATTTCTTAAGAGAAAACATTCTGCTGGATTGGAAGGAATTGAGATAAGGAAGAGAAGCAGAGAAAGTTGGAGTGATGTGATGGTGAACATCAAAATAGAGCATCATAAATGGAAGATGACAAGAAAGAGGGAGAATTATAGTACACATGTGTGTGCATGCATGCTCAGTTGTGTCTGACTCTTTGTGACCCCATGGACTGTTAGCTTGTCAGGTTCCTCTGTCCATGGGATGTTCCAGGCAAGAATACTGGAGTGGGTTGCCATTTCCTCCTCCAGGGATCTTCCCAACCCAGGAATCGAACCCATATCTCCTATGTCCTCTATATTGCAGGTGAACTATTTACTGCTGAGCCACCAGGGAAGCCCATTATGGTATATACACCACAGCAATTTTTTGAAAAAGACAATTTTCTTTCAACCATATTTATATCCCCACCACAAAAACATTTTCGTGATTTGTCTCAGAGCTCCATCATCCCAACCTGTTTCAATGCATCCACCTTGGTTTTATGTGATACATTTCCTAAATTAAAGTAATGGATATCCAAAAAACCAGTTGGCATCTTGAATTCCACTCTATGAGGAAGACATAGGTCCTGGGACATAGCTGATGAGCAACTTTTCACAAGTGCTGTAACTTTCAGAACTTTTAGTCACTATCACTTTCCTACTTCATCCTTGGAGTTACAGTCATTAGACAGAGTATTTAGCAAATGTAGCAGATAAGACAGGTTCACATAGGACAAGTCATATCAAGCTGACCCCATTTTCTTTGGCATGAGCTCACTATATTAAAGAATTTAGAGAAAAATTGGAATCTTGCCTGTCTTGTTCAGCAAAGTACTTGACAATGTTTCCATGGTATTTTTGCAGTTTCCATGGTATTTATGCAGGTATGCAGCTGATACATGCTCTTGCAGCTACACTCCAAGGTAGATTCCCATATGAATCTAGAAAAATAATTAACAACTTTTCTCCAAAGTGCTATCTCAGAGTCCATATGAAATGTGGCAGGAAGTCCCTGAGGCCTCTGACTTGAGATGACAGAAAGCCAAGTAGCTATTTGCTAATGACCCAGAGCTGAGAAAACGCTCAGCCCAGCTGGTGCTAGTGGTAAAGAACCTGCCTGCCAATATAGGAGACTTAAGAGATGCTGGGTCGATTCCTAGGTCAGGAAGATCCCTTGGAGAAGGAAATGGCAACCCACTCCAGTATTCTTGCCTGGAGAATCCCATGGACAGAGGAGCCTGGAGGGCTACAGTCCATAGGGTTGCCCAGAGTCAGACATGACTGAAGCAATTTAGCATAGCATAGCACACAGCACAGAGCTGAGAAGAATCAGCACAACAGATGACCAGATCAAGGCACCAAAGAGATAAGATTCAATGCAAAAGTCTCCCTGACTTGTCCAAGTAGCTCTCCAATTATCTAAATCACTTAAGTGCTACTATCAGAATCAGCTTAGACTCACATTTTGATATAGTTGCAGTCCTGGACAAACAGGATATAAGGAGGCCAAGCCAATGTCAGACCTTCAAGTCACATTAGCCAATCATCTTTCTGGGCTCTTGTCTCCTCTCTGATCAAGAATCTTACTTGTCACCATTATCTTGTGACAAAGTCCTCCTTGATACACCATCGCCAGTACATGGGTTTCTCCTGTCCCTAATATATTTGTGTCAATACCCACTTGGTATCCCAGCTTCTTAGAGAAAGTGTTCAGTCTTGCTGGCACCAGTCTGAAGCCAGACTGTCAACACCAAGCCCAACTTACTCCTTCGCTGCTTCCTGATTGGCTCAATTTAGAAAAAATTTCGTTGAGTAAGTAGATTTTAAAAGTAAACTAGCACAAAATTTGAATTTGGTTTTCCTCTCTGTAAAGAGGACAAGTTTTCTTAAACTGTTGAGCTGCCTTTGATAACAGATTTTAAGTTTACTTTCTAAGTGATCTGTTCTATATTTGCCTTTGAAATCTTTGATTGTCACTTTGGTTAAGTGAGTCAGTATTGTTTTATGGTGAAAATTGTGCCAGGAGGATCCAGATGACAGGATTGGGACCAGGAAGTGGATATTACGAAAGAGTGTGTGTGTGTGTGTGTGTGTGCGCACATGCATGCTCAGTCATGTCCAACTCTTTGTGACCCCATGGACTGTGGCCCACAAGTCTCCTGTGTCCATGGAATTTTCCAGGCAAGAACACTGGCACAGGTTGCCATTTCCTTCTCCAGGGGATCTTCCTGACCCAGGAAATGAACTCATGTCTCTTGATTCTCCTGCATTGGTAGGCAGGTTCTTTACCAGCTGAACCATCAGGGAAGCCCATATGGAAGAGCATACAATGACTTAATGGAGCAAAGACCTTCTTAACAACAGATGGAAACCATCCAGGTGCAGCAAGAGGCTCCCTCTATGTGATGGATGGAGAATAAATCTAGCAATACTTTCATTAAAGGAAAGTTAATGTTCTTTGGTAAGCTTTGTTTTATCTTAGTCTTTATCACTTGAATATAAATTAGTGTATTTTGGTGTTTGAAACAGTATTATCTCTACAGTTACCAGTGGTACAGCCTGAAAGAAAATCTGAGTTTGTGATTGTGTTGCCCTGATTAGGCTTTGTTGATTGCAGAGTGACAGCAAGCTGAGCTGAAGAGGGTTCCCAGAGGAAGAAAAGAGTCTCTGGGCCAAGCCTCTCCAACACTGGAGTTCGTAAGCATCGTATGCAGGTAGTGGTTACAAACACAGAGAAGTTTTGATTCTTGGTAGGGACCAGGAATCTATAGTTTTAAAAAGCTCCTTGGAATTCTTCTAGGGTAGGTGGTTTGCAGACTTTTATTTTGTGAAGCTCTTCTATACACCTTTCCCCTGAAACTGTCCAATTTGGAGGGATGGCACCGTGTGAGCAAAGGTATTTTACTGACACCTGTATGTGATAGATCAGGCTTCCTTGATGGCTCAGACAGTAAAGAATCCACCTGCAGTGTGGGAGACTGGGGGTTGATCCCTGGGTCAGGAAGATCTCTGAAGAAGAGAATGGCTGCCTGTTCCAGTATTCTTGGGGCTTCCCAGGTGGTTCAGTGGCAAAGAACCCGCCTGCCAATGCTAGAGACATGGGTTTGATCCCTGGGTCAGGAAGATCCCCTGGAGAAGGAAATGGCAACCCACTCCAGTATTCTTGCCTAGAAAATTCCATGGATAGTGGAGCCTTGTGGGCTACAGTCCATGGGATTGCAAAAAGCTGGACACGACTGAGCAACTAACACTTTCACTTTCTTTCACTTCATGTAAGAGATCCACGGTCTCCAGAGGTAAAACAAGATGAATGTGGGGTTCATGCTCAAGAATTGATTCTCTTTCCATAGTCATCATGTTTGTGTTGGCAAGCATAGCCTGCACCCCAGGAAACAATGCCCTGAAGTGTCCCACTGCAGGTTACAGGGCCACTCAAGTCACCCGCAAATGAGAGGAAGAGAGTGTCAGAAGGATACCCATCTCCTTACCGATGCAGGGCTCCAAGCAGGGCTGAGGACAAATCCACCTGCCAGGCATGTTTTGACCCTTAGGAAAGTCCCAGCAGATCATGCTGTTGTTAATCAGGTCTCAGCGGGCTGGGTGGCACATGCTGTTGGAGAGCATGGGACCCTTCATGCTTTCAGAGAGTTATAAAGCCTGGACCAGCCCTTTCTCCATTTTTTGTCTTTTACTATGGGATAAAAGTTGGCTTAAAGCTCAACATTCAGAAAACGAAGATCATGGCATCTGGTCCTGGTCCCATCACTTCATGGCAAATACACGGGGAAATAGTGGAAACAGTGGCTGACTTTATTTCTCTGGGCTCCAAAATCACTGCAAATGGTGATTGCAGCCATGAAATTAAAAGATGCTTACTCCTTGGAAGGAAAGTTATGACCAACCTAGATAGCATATTAAAAAGCAGAGATGTTACTTTGTCAACAAAGGTCCATCTAGTCAAGGCTATGGTTTTTCCTGTGGTCATGTATGGATGTGAGAGTTGGACTATAAAGAAAGCTGAGTGCTGAAGAATTGATGCTTTTGAACTGTGGTGTTGGAGAAGACTCTTGAGAGTCCCTTGGACTTCAAGGAGATCCAACCAGTCCATCCTAAAGGAGATAAGTCCTGGATGTTCATTGGAAGGACTGACATTGAAGCTGAAACTCTAATACTTTGGCCACCTCATGCAAAGAGCTGACTCATTTGAAAAGACCCTGATATTGGGAAAGATTGAGGGCAGGAGGAGAAGGGGATGACAGAGGATGAAATAGTTGGATGGCATCACTGACTCAATGGACATGGATTTGAGTAGACTCTAGGAGTTGGTGATGGACAAGGAGGCCTGGCATGTTGCAGTTCATGGGGTTGCAAAGAGTCAGTCACAACTGAACGACGAACTGATGGGATATCTCATTTCTGCACAAAGCGCATGGCAATGATTGCTATCTATAGACACAGAAGAATACTCACCATCCACAGATATGGATTTTTCCAGCCTGGTTCTCCAAACTCTCCAGAGAGGCAGGTCTCCACAAAGGGCAGCGATAAGCCTTTCACGATGGTGATGATAACAACAGTTCTAACATATCTTGAGTGCTTACTATGTGCCCTTTACTGTCTAAAGCTCATTATATCCCTAAACTCAAGTAGTGAGCTAGGTTTTTTTTATCCCCATTTTACACTGAGGAAACCACAGCAAACAAGTCAAACCAAGATAAGTGATGGCACTGGACAGTCAGTATACAGAATGAGAGAAGTAAGCAAGCTCTATATTTTCAGAAGTTACATAATAGAAACTGAGTTTTGCATCATCCCATAGAGGTCTTAAGAGTTGGAGCCAAGGCTAAACCTCGTTTTCTTAACTCTGAATGCAGTGCATTCTCTTCATATTCCATTTCCTCCTGTCCAATAAGTTGAGGTTATTTGCACCTGAAAACAGCCATTTTGTGGGGGGCATTATCTAAAAGTCCATACTAGAATGTTCACATTGTATCATATTGACTGTGTGTGCAGTCCTCATTGAGAGAGAAGGAAAGAAGACAACTTTTTGTGACAAGAGAAAGACCAAGAAAAAATTTTCTTTACTTCCCTATCTTTCTGTTGGAGAAGAAATAATTACTGGAGTGAAATAATTTTAGGAGCTTTTCTTTATGAAGGGATGAAGGAAGAAAGGAAAAAGGGAGGGAGAAAAGGAAGGAAAAACAAGATACTACAAATCTGAGGGATATGATTAAACTTGGAAATGGTCTGAGGGCTAAAACAAGGTTTTTGGTATAAAGATGCATCCTTAGGCTCTTTGTCTTGATAAAGGAGGAGGAGCATTTTGGTTTTGTCCAGAAGCTAACAGCATCAGGAAGGATGTGACTTAGGTAGACTCTGGGCCAGCCCACATGGGAGGCCATCTGTTTCTAGCCAATAGGCAGATATTTTCAAACTCCGGCAAAATCTTGTAACTTTTTACTTTCATTTTATATGAAGAAGGTCCAAAGCAGACACATCTCTGGGTGCTTATCAAAAGCTGAAACCAGGAATACAGTGGAGAGGAAGCTGAGAGGGACAAGGGCCAGTGACATTGACCTGGAGCCCTGTTGGTGCATGTAAGTTGACCCCAGGTTCTTGTTTTGCTAGGGACAGTTCTGGTTTATGCATGCTGCCTTGGGGCAAGTGTCAACTGAGCCATCTTTCCTTCTCAAAAATGTCCCAGTTTATCACTGAATTACATGGTCGCACTGGTTACATAGCATGGTCTCAATAACCCTCAGAACTGGGTGAGTGAGGGAGAGGTAGGGTCAGAGTCTTCTGTTATCTGTCGCATGTTCTTTGTCTCTAAAGGGAGTTGAAATGTACAGAAGTAGACCCCGTATGGTTAGAACTACTTTTGGCTTTCTTGGTTTATTGGGTAATGGTAATGACACAAAGAAATATTGAGCAGAACTCAACAGCTGAACAGACTCTGTGTCAATGAAATAGTTCTAACAGATTAACGCATAAATTCTATTCTCAATGTGCATACCCCCTCTCTTCAGATTTGTAAAAGGTTATTTCTTATAATACAGAATTGTGTCTAATATCAAAGCTTCCCAGCCTCCTGAGCTATGAAAAATTAATATTTGTGGTATAAGCCACCTAGTCTTTCTCAAACCAACTTACATAATACACATCCTTCACCTTATCTCTGGGATGGCAAACATTTCCCCCTTTCAAATGTCTTCCACCTGGTCCAGTGATTTCATGCTCAAACCCCATTATATTTTTCCCTTGATCCATACCACATTTGCACAGGACCAACATGCTCCAAATATTCTCTGGATGACCCAGGCAACAGTGGAGAGTTCAAGGAGCGCTTAAGAACAGAGAATACACCTGTGGCCAAGACTTTTATGTCCTCAGAGTAACAGACCTATTTTTGGCAAATGTATCTCCATTTGTACCTTTTTTGCTTGCTGTTCAAAATAGTACATGGCTTGGGTTGGGGTTTGGGAGGTCTACTTTGGGATAGTGGTACTGATTTCTGGCAGAAATCATGCCTGCTATAGCAATAAAATTCCAGGCAGAAACAAGAATACCTTAGAGAATAAAAGAAATAGGTAGGTGAAACCTTGGAAAATACAAGATCTGTGATTTTTTTTTTTAAGATCTGTGATTTTTAAAACAAACAGCAATAGCAAAGTGATGGACTAAGAACAGCTGGGACTTCATCTCAACTTTACTGTGACTAGGCCAGTAACTGGAAGTCAGTCTTAACATTCTACATCTTAGTGTCATTATCTCTGTAAAAATGTGATGGTAACATAGTTGACTCATTGGAAAAGACCCTGATGCTGGGAGGGATTGGGGGCAGGAGGAGAAGGGGACGACCGAGGATGAGATGGCTGGATGGCATCACAGACTCAATGGACGTGAGTCTGAGTGAACTCTGGGAGTTGGTGATGGACAGGGAGGCCTGGCGTGCTGCGATTCATGGGGTCGCAAAGAGTCGGACACGACTGCGCTACTGAACTAACTAACTAACTAACATAGATCCATACCCTTATTCATCTCAATAACCTCAACATCCACACAGAATTTGGCATATAGTAGATGAATATCAATTTACTCTGATGAGACTGAATGAATGACTAAATCACCTTTCAAATTCCATCTTCCTATAATAGTTCAACTCTATGTCCACCGTCTTCTCAACAGCCAGATTGAAGAGAAAGTATGTAAACATCAACTAAATTCACTTGAACATATTTGGTTTTATAAATGATTTTATTTCAGTAGTGCTTTAAGGATGGGAGGAAGGTGAAGCTGGCTGACAGGGGAGGGCCATGAAGAGATGAAGCTGTTTAGTTGGAAGCGATGGTCTGCTGAATCCAGCTCACGTAGTTGCAGACCTTGGCGTAGACACCAGGCTTGTTTTTCTGAGCGCAGCCATAGCCCCAGGAGACAATGCCCTGGAGCTTTCCATTGCAGACCACAGGGCCACCAGAGTCACCCTGGGCGAGAAGGAAGAGCCAGTTAGAACTCACAGCTCTGCCCAGAGGGGAGAAAGGCTCAAAGGTGTTCCTCCTTTCCCCGGGGACCACGTTTCCAAAGGCTGATCCTCCACGAAGCCCATCTCTTTCCCTGGGAAATCAGCTCTCATTCTCCACACTGTACCCCTATTCTTCTCCTCCCTTCTCTCTCCCCTTTTTCCTCAACTGCAGGTCTGTGAGGCCAAGAAGAGATGAGGGATGGGAAGTTCGATGCTGCCCATCCAGCCAGGCCCTTTCACAGTTCCCTGCTCCTACATCTCTTCTCAGACGGGCACCAGGATATACTGTTTGCACGTGATCTGTGTATCTTTTCCCCTGAATCTTAACCATTAATACAGCAAAAAGAAAACTTGTTATTTTTCCCCAGCCTATCCTGAGCCCTCATGGTCAGTCCCAGAGACCGCTTTTCAATGTTCTGAGTTTCCGGAACTGGGGAATGCGGTGGAGATACATGAGCTGAAGGACGAGGAGCGCGAAGCAGCTCACCTGGCAGGAGTCCTTTCCGCCCTCCAGGTAGCCCGCACAGAACATGTTGCTGGTGATCTGGCCTGGGTAGGCGCTTTTGCAAGAGCTGTCAGATAGGATGGGGGCCTTCAGACACTGCAGGACGTCAGGGTAGCTGGCTGTTGGGGACAAGATTGAAAAGAGAAGAGGATTACCCATGCATTCTGGGAAATGTCTTTCTCAGTACCTCTCCCCATCTCCCCAATATTCCCATTCCTTCCCTCCAATTGCTAGTAGCTTCTGTTTTGGAAGAACAACCATTATCTGGAGGGTCTTCCAAATGGTTTTAGTCAGCAAACTGTTCCCTCCCTAATACTAGCATCAGTGACTGCATATCTTCAGCCTAGAGACTTTATTTCTGAAGCAGGGCTGTACTTTGAGCAGTTCTAACCTCAGCCTCTGTTCTATGTATCTTCTCATTCTTTGCTTCTCTGCAAATCACTATTCACATTTTAGCTGCCTGCCTGGCAACGTTAGCATAGTCCTTTCTTTCTGTGTTGTCAAGCAGAGGGAGGCTACACATTTCAGTTATATATCGTAAGATTCCACAGAACGCCAGTCTCCTCTGGGAACGCTGCCTTGGGTAACATAGGGCTACCTGACCCTGAGCATGGTTTTCACCTCCAGGATTCTCAGACCTGGTGACTACGTTCCTGTGAGACTTACTGCCACTGCTCTTGGTGTTGCCCCAGCCAGAGATGAGACACTGGGTGCCAGCAGAGGCGCAGGATGTTGGCAGAGAGACAGAGCTACTCGGCTGTTGAGACTGGCAGCTGATTTCAGTTTAATCAGCATGATGTCGTTGTTTAAGGTGTTCGAGTTGTAGCTGGGATGGACGATGCTCTTGGATGCGCTGATGAATTGCTCATTGCCCTCAGCGACATTAATGTTGTCTTCTCCCAGACGCACTTGGATTCCGCTGCATCAAAAGATGACAAGTTCTCTAAGCCTCCAGTGTGAGGGCCTCCCCCTCCCCGTGGAGCCCAGTCTTGAGCATAAGCACAGACAGAGGGCCCTTGCACTGCACGCATGTGCGCACACACACACACACACACACACACTCATCTCCTGTGTCCCCTGCATTGGTAGCGTGATTCTTTACCACTGAGCCACCTGGGAAAGAGCTATGTTAGAATACTCTAGATACATTTAGCCACTCACTGTTTTTCTTCCTGTGTCTTTACTGCCTTCATTTGGAAGGCCTCAATGCATACAATGCCTGGTGGGCGTATAATGAGGTCTTGGAATCTGAATGCTCCCCCTCAAGCATGACTCTGTAGTTCACCCTGATTGTCTGTGGCATGGTTGAGGATGCCCTGACCTCAGAGAGCAGGGCTGTGAGTACTGGTTACTTACGACTTGTAGCAGTGAGCCGCAGACACCACCCACTGGCTGTTGATGAGGGAGCCCCCGCAGAAGTGGTAGCCAGAGTTCAGGGACACTTGGTAGGGGACAGTGTTTGCCCCACAGGTGTAGCCGCCCACGATCTTGTCATCATCGTCCACGGGGAAAGCAACTGGCAGAGGAAAGTTGGAAACTATCTGAAGAACTGATCCATTGTGGAATTTCTACTCAGCAGCAAGGTTTTACAGATGAACCAGGAAAAGATAAGTCATGTTCTCTTATGATGCATAATCAGGAAACTGTGGTTTGTACAATTGTTTTCATAATCGTATTCTATCACATATGCTTCTTACACTATTGTAAGTATCTAACTTTTAGGTTTAATACTTTAAATTTGATCAACATAATGATTTTCACATTTGTAACAACATACACACATAAATGAGAGATTCCTTACATAATAAATGTCTTGAAGCCCACTACTTGAGGTTATAATGAATACTTTTTACACAAAACCCTGATGAGCAGACATTTAAGTATGTGTTCAATAAAACTTTGGGGTCACCATCATTAAGTTTATTTGTAGAGTTCAATATAGGATGAATACCACATGAAGTAACAGAAAGGAAACTTTTAAATGCCATCCGAGAATATTCTGACCTGAAGGTAATGGAGAGTTTTATTCTTTTGTTCCCCAAGTGTCTTCTTGGTTCTTGCCTAGATGTTCATCAAATGATTTCATAGAACATTATAAGGTGTATGTCTCCAATGTTTCCCCTCATCCCAATTGTCTATCTAACGATTTAAATTTATTCAACATTGTAAAGTTGTGACCACTGAGTTGTTATGTCTTCTAAGGACTCCAATATCAGAGATTGTTACATGTACCCTATTATTTATGTATTTTAAAGTAATTTTAGGAAAGACATTTCCTGTTATATAGATAGGTGAAATGAATTTACAACTAGGCCAATTGGGAAAATAATGTAGTAAGTATGAATCATGCAAAAATTAGTAGTATAAAAATAGAAATAGTAATTTTCTATTTCTTTTCATGGTTGCATGACATGTCATATTATATCAGAGGGATATCATTAGTGAAGATGTGGTAAAATCAGACAAAAGCTTTTATTCATGAGAAATAGAGTATCTTTGCCTGTTGAGATCCTACTTAAGGTGCTCTTTGGTATAGAAGAGATGTAATGCTCACAAGACTAGTCCCAATTATTAAATGCAGATTCTTAGAAAGGACAAAACATTTCCTTAACATTGACTATCATTTCTTTTCCACTGTTGCTTCATAGATAGTACCTTGATGTTCAAGGCAAATTCTTTCTCTTAATGTTTTCTGCATTGATCACCCCTGCTAACTGTAATCTCTAACAAATGAGATTGTTATTTACACACATAAGTACTATTCCAGTTATTTCAACATCTTAAGCCTCTTGATACAGAGATTATATTCAACATTCATTGCTGTCTTCCAGAGTAGAAAGCACAGCCTTAAAGACATCATAGAACCTGCTATCAAAACTTACCAGCAGCTCCCAGGAGAGCCAGAAAGATGAAGGTCTTCATGGTTGCTCAGTGGTTCTCAACTAGGGACTAGGTTGCAGGGATTCCATCCACAGCTATTTATATGTCCAGGTTCGTCATTGACACCCGTGGCCACAGGTGCCAGAAATGTGATTTCCCGGGAAAATCACAAATCCAAGTTTAGAATTCCATGCCATACTGAAGATAAGTCAGCAACCAATTTAAACATCTGCCCGTGTCCACTTTGCCAGAAGGTTATGGGAATGAAAGAAATCAGTCCACATGGTGTCACGGTTCCTCAAAATAGAAAGTAAGTTACAGTACGGTCACAGAACAGGGCTACAGGTGGCTTGATTCCCAGGCAAAAAATTTAAGTCCTTGGTGTCTCGAGTGTGAACATTTATCCTGAAGACTATCCTAAAATCTACACCCTTGAAGTTTAACTAATATTGCTGACTTCACAATATATAATTTGTCTTATAATAGCTCTGGTTTTATATATCCATGTCAATATTTCATTACTAATAAGAACACTTGTTCCAATGAGAAAAATAAAATCATTCTGATTTGAAATCAAAATAGATCAAGACAGCTAGGAGAAAAGCACAAAAAAATACAAAGTGAAGTTGCTCAGTTGTGTCCGATTCTTTGCATAGCCTACCAGGCTCCTCCATCCATGGAATTTTCCAGGCTAAAATACTGGACTGGGTTGCCATTTCCTTTTCCAGGGGATCTTCCCAACCCAGAGATTGAACGCAGGTCTCCCACATTGCAGGCAGATGCTTTAGTGTCTGAGCTAGAAGGGAAGCCAGCTAGGAGAAAGAATGAGCACAATTTATATTTATCTGGAATTGCTATTTAATAGGCATATTTTAAATACTTAACCTATGTTATTTAGTAATCCTCATGATGATACTTTAAGATATCCATTATTATCCTTATTAATCAATGGGAAAACACATACACAAAAGAATGAAGGACTTTGCCAAAATCACAAAGCAAGAACATGGTAAGGTCAGGATTCCATCCCAGGAAATCTGGTGTCAGCATTTGTGCTCTTAACAGCTGTGTAACACTTCCCTACTCAGTTCACCCATAGCTAGAGATCAGAAAAATACAGAATTCTTGGCCAGTGAAAAGACAAGGGACTTATTCAGTACTTACTGTATATCAGACACTACAGTTGGGATTTTCCACAAATCAAATCACTCTGTCCCTAAAAACACATTTTTAAGTGTTGTGCTGTAATTTTTGCCATTTTCCAGATGGGATGGGTTGAAGTTTAGATAAGGTGTTTTTCTCAAATTTTCAATACTATGAAGTAGTCAATAGACGGTTCAAGCACAGCCCTTTCATTTCAGAGTCCATGGCTTCCACTGTGATGCCATACACATAAGCAAGGAGAACAACCAAATGACATGACTCAAAGGGGTATATGGAAGTCTTGGTGGTGGTTTTCAGTCAGTCAGTTGTGTCTCACTGTTTGTGACCTCATGACCTATAGCACACCAGTCTTCCCTGTCCTTCACCATCTCCCAGAGCTTGCTCAAACTCATGTCCATTGAGTCGGTGATGCCATCCAACCATCTCATCCTCTGTCATCCCCTTCTCCTTCCTGCCTGCAATCTTTCCCAACATCAGGGTCTTTTCCAATGAGCCAGCTCTTCGCATCAGGTGGCCAAAGTATTGGAGCTTCAGCATCAGTCTTTCCAATGAATATTCAGGATTGATTTCCTTTAGGACTGCCTCATTTGATCTTCTTGCTGTCCAAGGGACTCTCAAGAGTTTTTTCTAAGGGTTCAGTTCAGTCGCTCAGTCGTGTCCAATTCTTTGAAACTCCATGAATTGCAGCACGCCAGGCCTCCCTGTCCATCACCAACTCCCGGAGTTCACTCAAACTTACGTCCATCGAGAAGGTGATACCATCCAGCCATCTCATCCTCTATTTGCCATGAAGGATGGGACTGAATGTCATATTTTGTTTTTTGAGTGTTGAATTTTAAGCCAGCTTTTTTACTCTCCTCTTTCACCTTCATCAAGAGAATCTTTAGTTCCTCTTTGCTTTCTGCTGTAAGGGTGGTGTCATCTGCATATCTGAGGTTATTGATATTTCTCCTGGTAATCTTGATTCCAGCTTGTGCTTCATCTAGCCCAGCATTTGACATGAGGTACTCTACATGTAAGTTAAATAAGCAGAGTGACAATGGAATTCTAGAAATTCTAGAAAATGCAAGAAATGGGTTCCTGGAGGAGGAATTATCAAAATTGCTGGGATATGGCAGATGTTTCCAGAATAAGTGAATCTACATGAGAACTGACTTCTACCTAGATACAGCCATTCTACACCAAATAATACATCTGTATGCCATACGAGTATGTCAGTTCTTCTTCAGCAAGTTGTCACTCCTGAAGTAGTTTCTGTGTCCTTCATAACTGAAATTTTTCTGATATGAAGATGACTTAGTAGAAGGCAGAGTTTCTCAACTCTGGCACTATTGATAATACAAGCCTGATCATTGTTACGGGATGTTGGCATGCACACTGCAGGATATTTATCAGCATCTTTGGCCTATAGTTACAAGTAGCACTAGTTCTTCCCCCAGTTCAGTTCAGTCGCTCAGTCATGTCTGACTCTTTGTGACCCCATGGACTACACCACACCAGGCCTCCCTGTCCATCACCAATTCCTGAAGCTTACTCAAACTCATGTCCATTGAGTTGGTGATGCCATCCAACCATCTCATCCTCTGTCATCCCCTTCTCCTCCCACCTTCAATCTTTCCCAGCATCAGGGTCTTTTCAGATGAGTCAGTTCTTTGCATCAGGTGGCCAAAGTATTGGATAGCATTAATGTGGGAAAAACCAAGGATAACTGATGGTGGTGGTGCCTGTGAGTGGGAGGAGAAGGGAGCAGAGTAGACCTGAAAGAGCTTTGTATTCTAAGTGAAAGTCACTAGAGAAATCTCTCTGTGGAAGAGGTAGTGGAATACTGGATCCAAGGGGGGTGTCTCTGTATCTGCTCTGCTGCTGCTAAGTCACTTCAGTCTTGCCCGACTCTGTGTGACCCCATAGATGGCAGCCCACCAGGCTCCCCCATCCCTGGGATTCTCCAGGCGAGAAAACTGGAGTGGGTTGCCGTTTCCTTCTCCAATGCATGAAAGTGAAAAGTGAAAGTGAAATCACTCAGTCGTGTCTGACTCTTTGTGACCCCATGGACTGCAGCCTCTGTCCATGGGATTTTCCAGGCAAGAGTACTGGAGTGGGGTGCCATTGCCTTTTCCATCTCTGTATCTACGTATGCATATTTGTCATTTATGTAAAGTAGGTGAGCAAGTCTGAGAAAGACATCCTTGCATGATTGTGTGGGAGATTTTTTGAACCTCAAGGCCTCTTATACTTCTGAGATGCTTAAAACTTTCTATGAGGTTTGATCTTGGAGATAGGACTGAAAGTTCCCAAACTCAATAAATATTCTTGTCTGCTCCTTATGTGTGCAAACCTCCTGACCTCAATAACTTCAATGATTTCTCGCTTAGGATCAACACGGAACATGCCATAACGTGTGGTGATCTCCTTCTTCAAACTCTTCCCATAAAAGAACCATAAGCTATGTATGGGGAATACACATATTTTTTTACCCCAAAATGTGGGTTGGTGTCTATACTACTTTTCCTAGCCTCACATATATGGTGGCCCAGAGGCATGTGTCCGTATTAATTAATCTGTATTTTTGTCACCTCTCTTTCCCATGCATGTGGCTTAGTGACCTTGGAGGCACTAGTTTAAATAATCCTCCAGCAAATATGTTAACATTTGTATTGGCAGGAACAGTCACTGGTCTCTAAGGGTAATTTATGCCCTTTCCCTCAATGAGTCTGTTTTTCCTTTTCCTTGGCTTCTTCTGCCATTTTCCTGGTTAATACATCACCAGTCATCAAGGCTAAACCGGGCTAACTCTTTACCACTACAATGTGTAGGGAAATTTTACTAAGGATTCCTCTCTTGAGAAAAGATGTACTAAGTAACGTACTGAAAACTGAAGCAACAATAAGGCGGCAAAATACAAAAGGACCAAGGTTTAGAACATATGCTTTTGTAACTCCTTCGGTGCTGGCCTGAGAGTCTGTGCTAAGCCGAATTTCTAATGCTGCCATAAAGGAAATCACAGTTAGTGAACATGATGTTCTTTTTTGATAAAGGAACCCTGGAAACAGGCTGAGTTTTCCTTGAGAGTCCTGCTCAAGGGTGGCATTAGTTTGGGGACATTTCTATTCTAGCTTCATGTGTTTGCCCCCACATTTTGGTTGTAGCATCAGCAACTTTTTTCTGTAAAAGGATAGCTAGTACATGCTTTAAGATTTGCAGGCAGTATGGTGTCTGTCACAGCTACTCTGCTCTTGACCATAAGCAACTCTAAACAGTATGTAAAGGAGTGAGCACCACTGCATTGCAGTACAAGCTTATTTACTAAAACAGGCTATTGGCCAGCTTATTTCTGGGTCACAGTCTGTCAACCCTGCTTCAGAAGATAGGGGTTAAACCATTAAATGGCCCACATCCAGACTTGAAGGCTTAGTGCTGAAGAATTGATGCTTTCAAACTGTGGTCCTGGGGAAGACTCCTTGGACTGCAAGAGATCAAAGCAGTCAATCCTAAAGAAAATCGATGCTGAATATTCATGCGAAGGACAGATGCTGAAGCTCCAATACTTTGGCCTCCTGATGCAAAGAGCCAACTCATTAGGAAGGACCCTGATGCTGGGATAGCTGGAGGGCAGGAGGAAAAGGAGACAACAGAGGATGAGATGGTTGGATAGCATCACTGAGTCAGTGGACATGAGTTTGTGCAAATTCTGGGAGATGGTGAAAGACAGGGAAGCCTGGCGTGCTGCAGTCCATGGGCTCGCAGAGTCTGACATGACTGGGTAACTGAACAGCAACAAATATTCAGACTTGAAATTGAATGGTGTTCATTTTCAGTGATCTGCAAATGACCTGAAATATTGCCATCTAATTTGTTGACTTTCTTCAAGCAATATTGTAGATAGAAAAGAAGAAGAGAGGAGTTGAGGATTTAGAGCCAGAATATTGGAGTGACAGAGAGCAGGGCAGGAAAAAGGAAATTCTGACAGAAATAGATTATTTTACCAAAGAAGGAGCAGTGACAATATATTGGAAAGGAATATTTAGATCTGGAACCAGAGTTCTAGCCTTCATTCAGTCACTAGCTTTTTGCCTTTTTTTTTTTTTTTTTTTTCCTTGAACTTTAATATCCTCATGGGTAAAATTAATAGCCACAGAAAAAATTTGGTGAGATGCAGAGGTTGACATGATTTTTGATTCACATAATAGAGTTCTGTTGAAGTGCCAACATAAATAAATCATATCTCTGTCAGAATTCACATTTCCATGCAAATTTTAAAATTATTTGCTCTAGCTCTGTGAAAAAAATACCACTGATATTTTGATAGAGATTGCACTGAATCTGTAGATTGCCTTAGGTAATTTGATCATTTTAACACTATTGATGCTTCCAATCCAAGAACATGGACTATCTTCCCATCTGTTTGTATCATCTTTCTTTCATTAGTGTCATAGTTTTCTGAATATAGGTCTTTTTCCCCTTTAGATAAGTTTATTCCTAGGTTTTTTTTTTTTTTTATGGGATGGTAAATAGGATTGTTCCTTTCATTTCTCTTTATGATAGTTCATTGTTAGTGCATAGAGATGCAACGGATCTCTGCATATAAATTTCATATCTTGCAACTTCACTGATGAGCTCTAGTAGTTTTCTGGTGGTATCAATGTCCAGATTGGTCAGGAGGCCTACCTGCCCGAGGAAATAGCCAGCGGTGTTGATCTATAACGGGACCACAAGTTCAAGGTGTCCAACATGCTCGCAAGTCGCTGGACCTCACGGGCCAGCAGATGATGCCCGAAGTGCAGGGAGCCTCGTTTGGTGCCAATGCCAACAGGAAGCTTTTGGACTGAGCCAGCAGGAGGTGCGTGACGCAGACGCTGCCGACATTGGGAGAAACGAGATGGCTGTATAGCTTCCTCTTTGCTGTCCCCTGCCCTTATTTGTCAGTGGATGTTCTTCTGTAGCTAATGTTCTCTGACTGACGGGTAATGACGGGAGTCTCAGTACCATAGGAAACTTTCCTCTAGCTTGTCTCAAAGTAGCACAACTTCCCGCCGTTCTGTAGCGCGCAGTTGCAGGGCCAGGCGTGGGTGCCTGCGCGTCCCGCACCTCCTGCTGTCCTGGGCTCCGCCGTCCAGCCTACAGGCGGTGGGGTGGCAGACTCAGTCCCCAAGTGCACGTGGGCCTCATCCCTTCTAGCAGCAGCAGCAGCTTCTCGCCTACATGTTTGGACCTAGAAGTGTCTGTAAATGTGATTTGAAGGTCTATTCCGTGAATCTGCTCTATTTATTAAAACACAACGTGGAGGTAAAAAAAAAAAAAAGAAGAAGATCATGTGGCTTATATTCTTCAATTTGTTAATGTGGTGCATCACATTAATTTGATTTGAGGATAATCAAATCAAATTTGAGGATACTGCAAATCCTTAGACTCTGGGATAAGTGCCACTTGATCACGGTGTATTATCATTTTAACGTACTGTTGGATTGTTAGTTGGCATGTTTTTGCATCTATGTTCATAAGTGATATTTTACCTATAATTTTCTTTTTTGTGGTAGATTTGTCTGGTTTTGGTATCAGGCCTGTAATTTTCTTTTTCTGTGATAACTTTGTCTAGTGTGAGCCTCACAGAATGCATTCAGAAGTGTTCCTTCCTCTGCAATATTTGGGAATAGTTTGAGAAGGAAAAAGTATTAACTCTTCTCTAAACATTTGGTAGAATTCACCTGTGAAGCCATCTGGTCTTGGCCTTTTCTTCTTGGGAGTGTTATAATTACTGATTCCATTTTTTTTTTTTTTTTTTTTTACTGGTAATGGTCTGTTCTTATTTTCTGTTTCTTCCTGGTTCAATCTTGGGAGATTGTCTTTTTCCAAGAATTTGTTCATTTCTTCTAGGTTGCCCATAGTTGTTCATAGTAATCTCTTAAGTCCTTTGTATTTCTGTGATGTTGCTGTACCTTCTTTTTCATTTCTGATTTTATTGATTTGGGCCCTCCCTCTTATTTTTTGGGTAAATGTTTATCAATTTTTTTTACCTTTTCAAAGAACAGCTTTTACTTTCATTGATCTGATCTCTTCTGCTGTTTCCTTTTGAGTCTGCATTTCATTTATTTCTGCTCTAATCTTCATGATTTATTTCCTTCAACTAACTTCGGGTTTTGTTCTTCTTTCCCTCATTCTTTTGAGTGTAAAGTTAGATTGTTTGAGGTTTTTTCTTGTTCCTGAGGTAAGCTTTTATAGCTATAAACATCTTTTTTAGAACTGCTTTTGCTACATACAATAGGTTTTGGATCCTTGTATTTTTGTTACTCTGGCTTCCATTTGCAGCTGTATCTACCTTCCACCCTACAAGATTAGCTGGTAAAGCAGACCTAATTAAAGGACAATTCAATTTATCATAGCAATGTTCAGGCATGTAACCTGAGACCCACAGCATCAGTAGAGCATGTGCAAACGCCATTATGAAATGATTTGCAAACTTACTGCTTGTGAGAATCATGATCTGGGAAGGCATTTATGGAGCAAGAACATCCTTTTGGATTAGAAGGAAAGGAGATCAGGAAGAGAAACAGACATGGATGGAGGTAAAAGTGAAGCTGAAGGTCAAAAAAGGGCAACAAAAATAGGAAATAATGAGAAACAAGGAAGACATAGTATGCAACCCAAGTCAAGTTTTTTATGAAGGAAGTTTTCTGTGAAATATGTTCATATCCTCAAGAATGCTGAGCCCAAAGGTAGGAAGTCAGAAAAACTTGCTTTTTGGTGATTTGTCTTAAGCTCCATCATCCCAAATCCCTTTAATATACATACCTTGCTTTATAGGATATAGTTCCTATCAAAGCAAATTGATACCCAAGGAGGTCCACTACTTAATTCAGAAATATTTTTTTATTTTGGTTTTAGAAATTACACTTTGGGGGATTAGGAAAAGGAAAGTAGTAGGCACCTTAAGTCCACTCTAGGAGGAAGACATAGGTCCTTGGGCATGGGAGTGAGCAATCATTCACAAGTGTTGTAACTGGCAGGACTCTCAGTCAGCTGTCATTTTCCTACTTCATCCTTGGGGAGTGACAGTCATCAGGCAAACCATTTAGCAATCTTAGAAGAGAAGACAGGCTCACATAGGACAAGTCGTCTCAAGCTAACCCCATTTTCTTTGGGTGAGCTCACTAGTTGAGGACTTTAGAGAAAAATTGGAACCTTGCATGTCCTGTTTTCAGCAAAGTACTTGACAGTATTTCTATGACATTTTTGCACTTTCCATGGTATTTTTCACAAGCTGATACACGCTCTTGCTGCTGTACTCCAAGATATATTTCCAGCTGATTAACAACTTTTCTTCAAAGAGTTGTCTCAGTGCCCATACAAAATGTTCACGAAGTTGCTGAGCTCTGATTTGACATCCTGAAAGCTAAGTAGCTGATTTGCTAATGAACCAGAGCTGAGAAGAATCAACACCACAGATGACCAAGTCAAGGTACCAAAGATGTAACATCCAATGTAAAAATCTCCCTAGTTTATCCAAGTAGTTCTTCAATCATTTTACTCTCTTAAGTGCCACTACCAGACTCAACTTTGACCCACAGTTTGATATAATACTATTATTCTTAGACAAATGGAATTCAAGGAGATCAAAGCTAATGACAGAGCATCAAGTAACATTGGCCAATCATCCCCCTTGGCTCTTATTTCCTCTCTGCTTGAGGGCTGTCACCATTTCCTTGTGACCAAGTCCTCGTTTGATATATCATCTCCAATAAATGGGTTTCTCTTGTTTTCTGTGTCGTTACCCAGTTAGTATCCTAACTCCTTAGGAAAGTGTTCAGTTTTATCATTCTGAAGCCAAATTTCCACCCCTGAGCCCAACTTACTGCCTCCTTCTCACCCCTCTGAGGCTGGTACTCATCTGCTTGGGGGTTTGGGCGATGAATCTATTCCTCTGACCTTGCCTGGGTATACTCAGTCCCGCCAAGTAGTCCTGACCCACCTCGTGAGGCGCAAAGCCTGAGAGGGAAAGAGGAAACATGAGCTGTATAAACGAGCAAGGGCAGTGTCTCCCCAAGCAAATCCTCCCAGGGCCAGGGAAACACACTCCGAGGACAGGAACCCTGGCAGGGAGACGTCGGGTCCCATCCTGTCCGAGCTGACGAGGGCTCTGGGCTTCTCTGCTGTGTGGTCCTCTGCCTCCTGGAGCAGGTGAGGCCTGGGAACAGGTGGGGCATTTTTGTCTTTGGACTTCTGGCTTTGCTCATGGAGTCACCTTAGGAGAGTCTCTGAACGTGGTTTATCACTCTCACAGGCCCTTTGGATGATGGAATGACCCAGATCCCTAAACGCCTGGTGACAGTGATGGGGAGCAAAGGAATCTAAAGTTTGAACAACATCTGAGACATGACTCTGTATATTGGTACATACAAAATGCTGCAAAATCACCAGGGCTCCTGTTTTTCTAACCAGAAGCCTCATCTATATTAAGAAGTCAGTCTGAGATGGAAGGGCCTGGGGTTAATCTGAACCTTCTGATTGCAGGCACTTAGGACCTCTTACTTTGGAGAAGGAAATAGCAACCCACTCCAGTGTTCTTGCCTGGAGAATCCCAGGGATGGAGGAGCCTGGTAGGCTGCCGTCTATGGGGTCGCACAGAGTCGGACACGACTGAAGTGACTTAGCAGCAGCAGCAGGACCTCTTACTGCCTTCCGGTTTTGGTCCAGGAGGGAACTGAGTTTTCCCTTTGGTCACAAGGGAGACCATCCCGAAATTCAGGGAGAAGAAAGAGGGTTGAGAGAAATCTCTGGATGGGAGAGGGTTAAGAGAAAGCCCAGGTTTGTTCACAACACAGGAGAATGTGGTTTGCAGAGGCTGTGAGTCAGTGCTGAAAGGTGAGGGGTTAAACACACACTATTGACTTTGGGTTGATCTGCAGGTGTTTTTCAGAGAAGGTGATGGCACCCCACTCCTGTACTCTTGCCTGGAAAACCCCATGGATGGAGGACCTGGTGGGCTGCAGTCCATGGGGTTGCTAAGAGTCACTAAGTTGTTTAAGTGACTAAACAACTTCACTTTCACTTTTCACTTTCATGCATTGGAGAAGGAAATGGCAACCCACTCCAGTGTTCTTGCCTGGAGAATCCCAAGGATGGGGGAGCCTGATGGGCTGCCATCTATGGGGTTGCACAGAGTTGGACACGACTGAAGCGACTTAGCAGCAGCAGCAGCAGCAGGTGTTTTTGCCCCAGTAAAGAGCCTGGACGGCCAGACCTGGTGCCTGTGAGCCTGCCTAGCAGGAGCAGAAAGAAGAGGGGTGTGAGGTGGAGTTGGGGGGAGCCCTCAGGCAGGTGTGGGTGCAGGTGCAGAGCCAGGTCAGAGAGGAACAGGAGAGTGGTGTTCTGTGAGCCTCGGGAGCTCAAGCGGTGAGCCTGGCAGCCAGAATTTTCCTGGGGATCTGGAAGAGATGGTCATCACCTAGGAACACCTATTTATGAGGCGGAAGGGGACCTGGAGCCCCTTCTGACACTCCAGAGTTTCAGGGAGTGAGTTAAAAGGGCTGTATTCATACTCTTCTGCTGGGTGTTCCTCCTTCTTCCTGGAACAAGAGAGCTGGGAGCAATGACAGGAAATCACACTTCAGGGTCTGATAAAATGGTTTCATTAAAATATCAGCAACAACCTTTCTTCTGGACTCTGCCTCTGACTTCCATCTCTGTCAACAGTCATGCCTGGAACCTAGAATTGCCCACACATGAAAACAGTTGATGCCAAAAACCTAGAGACAGAAGAGACAGACATCTAAGAGATAGATCTAAATAAAACTTTTCACTTTGTTTTGACTGAAGACTTCTGTTTCATAATAAGTTAAGAAATTTAGATTTGAGCTGACTCATTTGTCCATGCATATATTTAAATTTCTTAACTTCTTGTGAGCTACTTTTAAAATCTGTTGAAAGTTATAAACATTAGAAAATACAAGAACACACACCTCTAAGCTCAATATTGAATACTCAGAGTGACTACCTTGACTTAGGGATTGAGAATCCAGGGTCCTCTGGACCTTCCTCATTGCCACCCCAGCAAAACATCTACACCGTCTTCCTTTTAAGCAAAAATAAGGTGACATCTACTCATTTTTGAAATTTAATAAGTAACACCTTCACATCATGGTATCGTGTTTAACATTTGTCAATTGTCTGTATTACTTTCAAAGACCTACTGCTTAAACATTTGTGATCCATATAATAATAGAAATAGTAAACGTAAATATTCTGTTAGATGAGATTTCAAAGGCTAAATAGGTGAGGGGCGTTAGCTTATTAGGTGAAAGGTGCAGACTGTTCCATCTGGTTGTAATCTGGATTTTCATTTAGAAAACCAGTGGCCTTTGGTCCACCTGCAGGAGTTAACATGTACATTGACTTTTGTATTTTTGTCAATAAGAAAGGAGATTTCTTTTCAAGGTCAGAGCCACCAACAGCTAGCAGCCAGGTGAGGAGAATGGAAGGTAAACCACGGTCTTTGTTAACCTCACAACCCTAAGAAGCTAATTTTGAGCACCAGTAAAGAAAGAGATGAGATTTGATGACATTAAAATCTTCATGGGACTCTCTGCTCAGGTAACTAAATTCGACAGAATTGGGATCACGAGATTTTTCTTCCCATCCCACTCTGCCAAAGCACACAGCTCAGTCCCACCTACCCCACCACCTTTTTAGAGAAGTGGTGAAAAAAGACAGCTCTGTCAGGAGAAATCCTGCAATCGTGAAAGTCATAGAAAGCAGAGGCCGGGGTGGAAGTTTTGTTTCTAGAATGGGAGGAGGGTTTAACTTTCAAAACATGCTAATACATGCCTCTTCCCACTAACACCCAAACTCTAGGAAACTGTCCAAACATGAGAAGTTTAAGTATCAGACAACCAAAAATATGGCCAATGTCCAAAACACACATCCTGATACCGTTTCAGCCTGTTTCTTTTTTGCTCTACTTTTCTCCAGTCTTTTGCCTCATCACCAGAGTCCTATGACTCTTCACCTTTTTGTGGATAAATCATCTTCAAGCTAAAATCACTGTATTTTCTTCCCTTGTTTACTTTCTTGCTATAATTAAACCCTGGCACTTCCCAGACATCCCAGCCTGAGCCCCGCATTCTCCCTGCAGAGGCTTCTCCTCTGATTTAACTGGACCTATCCGAAAAGAAGCACAGAGAAGCTATTTCTTTGTTCCCCTCATTCCTTTGGGCAATTCTTGATAGACGGTGGGGAAAACAGTGCTTTCAAACTCTCCCATGAGAAACAGAAAACAATAAGCAGAATTGACGTTGCTCACGCGAGGCGGGTTTCTTGCCTCCGGTTTTCCTCTGGTATCCCTTTGGATAATTTGCACCTGACTTTTCAAGAGTCTGTGCGTGAAATGCTAATGTAAGTAACTCATTTGAAATCTACTTTTTAAGAAGAGGGCTTCCTTTGTGGCTCAGCTGGTAAAGAATCCGCCTGCAATGAGGGAGAACTGGGTTCAGTCCTTGGGTTGGGAAGATCCCCTGGGGAAGGGAAAGGCTCCCCACTCCAGTATTCCGGCCTGGAGAATTCCATGGGCTGTATAGTCCATGGGGTCACAAAGAGTCGGACACGACTGAGCGACTTTTTATTCATCATTTTTCTAAGAATGGTTACTTCTTTCAATGGTCAGAATCACTAACATAGGTAGCCTCCTGTCAGTTTCATCTTTGACTCTTCTTTCCATCTGTCCTTTCTCCTCCCTGCCTTCTTCCCTTCCCTGTTTTCTGTGAAAAGCTTCACGTGTGAGTCATGTGATATAATCAGGTAGGTACCCGGGATATCGGATGCATGAGAGCCACCGGCCAGTAAACAGCTCGTGCTGCCCCTGGTTGTTAGTGTGTTAGTCTCAGTCCTGCCCAGCTCTTCGTGACGCCATGGACCGTGGCCCACCAGGCTCCTCTGTCCGTGGAATTCTCAAGCCGAGAACACGGGGGTGGGCAGCCGTTCCTTTCTCCAGGGGATTTCCCATCCAGGGACTGACCCTAGGTCTCTTGCACTGCAGGCAGATTCTTACCAGCTGAACCACCCCAGGGAAGCGGAGGTATAAGAGCCATCAGCAGCAAACATCTAGGGCTGCCCCTGGCTAGGCTCATGCAATTTTAAAACCGGACAGAGACTTAGACATTATTTATTACAGCCCATTGTTTCGTAGATGAAAAAATGGGGGGCCATGTTCAGGACAGTATTTAACTATATTAATACTGATTATATTTCTAACAACTGTATGAAATATACTTTACGTTTCTGGTCTAGGGTAATCTGTAAATGTCTTTCTGCCATCAGAAGATAAACATCATGAGAGGAGAATATTGTCTTACTCCGGCTCTGCACTAAGCAACGATTCAATGATGCCAACAAAGAAAGCTTGCGTGAGTTTCTGGGACAGAGGTCGTTTCTGTTTTGTTCACTGTTGACTCTAGTGCTTGTTCTGTGCTCAGTGAAAATCAAATGAACCACTGGGTCCGTCTCTGGAGGTCTCTCACTAGTAGCTGACAGTGTTGCTATACGTAGTGCACTTGCGTGTCTCTGTGTGTGAAACCTCCATGGCGCGTGGTGCCCTGGTTTTACTCAGGGTCCTTGCTGACAGATATTACCCAGGGCTGCGGGAGAGGGAGTCCCAGGAGCAGTACCATCTGAGAACTGCACCTTTCTGACCGCTAGGAGGCGCTGCGGCCCCATGGAAACCCAGAGGCTGTTGGAGGAGGGCAAGGACCCTGAGAAAGAAAAAAGGGAGGGAGGTTCTTAATGGAGCAGGAAATGGCAACCTGCTTCTGTATTCTTGTCTGGAAAATTCCATGAACAGAAGAGCCTGGCGGGCTACAGTCCTTGGAGTGGCAAAGAGTCGGACACAACGGAGCACACAGCACAGGTTCTCAATGGGGGTGATGCCAGAGTCTGGGAACAGTTTTCGCTGTCACAACAGGGGTGGGAAGTGCTACAGGCAGGCAAGGCAGAGAGACCAGTGATGCTGCTAAACACCCTACAGCCCCACAACCAAGAATTATCCTTGCAGTATGTCAATAGCAGGGAGGTTAGAAACACCAGGCTGGGTTTTGAGCTTTAATGCACGCTTTGTGTGCCCAGTCGTGTTGCAACCCCAGGGACTCTACCTCACCAGGCTCCTCCATCCATGGGATTTCCCAGGCAAGAACACTGGAGTGGGTTGCCATTTCCCCCTGGGGGAGGTGGGGATCTTTCCAACCTAGGGATCGAACCTGTGTCTCTGGCAGCTCCCGCACTGGCAGGCAGATTCTTTACCACTGAGCCACCTCGGAATCCCCATTGAGCTGTAAACTTTGTACCAAAAGGGAGCGTGACCTATAGACAAAGCTAGGGCAGTAATATCATCCTGTTTAGATTTTCCCAACTTAGTGTTATTCTTCTCCTCTCTAATCTCAAGCTCTGGTCACATTCTGACTTCTTATTTCCCTTCTATTCCGCTCATGGCTGCGCCTCTCTAACGGAGAACATCACCAGGAATAGGGCTTCCATTTATTCCTCTCAAAGACTCATCAGCAGAGTGTGCTCCTAACTAAGAGCAAGGCATGATTGTGTGTGGTCTGCAGCTGGTTCTCGGGGAGACCTCAGAGTCAGTCTCTTGATGGTAACTGAAATAATTAGCATAAACCACACATTCAAGGGAGCCAAGATGTGAGTGGGGTTGTCCTGCATTATTGTGAAGGAGAAGCAGAAGATCCAGAGAAGGGAAACCAGCCTGACTCAGAGAGGCACACGGCATGGAGTACCAAGAAGGAGGTGGCCAGGTCCTGGGGCAGGGAGAGAGGAGGGAGGCAGTTGCTGGTGCAGAATGACCATCAGAGAAGCATCCTTGAGGCCACTTGCTCACCGTACTCACAGTGTCCCTAGGAATCCCAAACTCCCTTTTGGAAGGAATAAAATGAACATCGCTTTGCACAGAGCGAGTGCAACCGTGGAGAAGGAGGGGAGCAGGTTAGAGGAGGCCTGAGGATGAGGAAGTCATTCTGGGCTGTGACGTCACAGGCCTAGCCCCTGGGAGGGCAGTGAGCATGGCAGCCTGGTCTTCTTACCACTGAGACCAGCATCCTGGGCCGGGGCTCCCCCATGGACTCCAGGCTCCTCTTCTGTGTGGCCCTCGGGCTCCTAGGAGTAGGTGAGTCCCGGGTCCAGGCGGCTGGATCCCTCTTTGAGTCTCTAAGTCCATCCATCAGGCCTCAGAAGCCTGGCTATTTCCTGAGACTTTTCTGAGTTCTGTTTCTTTCCTTCTCAGGTACCTGGGGCACAGGGGTTTTCCAGACTCCAAAATATCTTCTCACACAGATGGGAACTAAGACGTCCCTAGAATGTGAGCAAAAGCTGAACCATGATAGTATGTACTGGTATAAGCAGGACCCCAAGAAATTGATGAAGGCTATGTTTCACTACAATAATAAGGCACTCGTTGAAAATGAAACGGTGCCAAGTCGTTTCTCACCAGAGTCTCCCGACAAAGCTCATTTAAACCTTCACATCGACTCCCTGGAGCCAGGAGACTCTGCCGTGTATTTCTGTGCCAGCAGCTGAGACACAGCCCTGCAGAGTCACTGCCGGCTCGTGCACAAAGCCCCTGGCCTCGGCAGGAAACCTGTGGGATGATGCGTTCACCCAACGCCAGGCTCCCCAGGAGTTTCCATCTGCAGGGCAGCCTGGAGCACGCCGCACCGTGCAGTTCTACAATTAGACCCACAGAAGCCTTGAAGAATTGTACTTCTCAGCCGGAGCAGAGAAGCGGAATTAAATTCTCTAGAACACTCAGGACTCCACAAACAAGAAAGGCCCGTGGCCCATGCCCTGAAGATCTTAACTGAAGGGAGAAGCCATCCCTTGCCCTGCTCTGCTGCACACTGTTCTGACTGAAAACACACTGTTCGCAGAGAATGCTTGATGAGCACAAGTCGAAAGGAAGAGGAGGTGAAGATAAAAGTTTCTAAGACCAAAAGGAAATTCAGATGATCAGTGAGTTCACTGTTTAATGGAGAAAAGATTCGGAGAAGCAGGAAAGTCCGTGCTGACAGGCGTACGGCCAGGCCACTTAAGATGGCTGTTCTCTTGTTCTCTGACAGCTTCTGCTTGGCCAGGCCGCGCTCCACTCACATGACTCTCCAATCCTCCTAATTATAGTGCTTGGTCCCTGTAACTGGCGCGCCCACCTGACATCAATTATCTCCCCTATATAGGGTACCTCCTCCCCGAGTACCTAAGACTGCTGCCATGTCCTGCCTGTGCGCAATGGGGGTGTTGCTCCAGCACCCCCTGTGTATGATCTCCTGTCCAGTAAACCACTGATGTCTCTGTCACTGTCTCTGGACTCATTCTTTACTGTCCTGGACGACCACAGGGCTTGCAGGCCTGCAGGGTGCAGCCCAACAACCGGTGACCTAGAAAGGGTGAGCCAGAAGCACCGGACCGGGCAGACTTGTCCACTGCGGACTTCTTCTTCCAAGAAGGAACACAGGGTCATTCGCCCCGGTTCTGATTGTCATATTTGAAGCTTCCTGGAGATCAGCAGTACCCAGATGATGCAGGGTATTAGGGACGTGGAAAGGACTTTCACCACTCATCTCTTGGCAGGAGCTAGACTGTGGTCCTACCTTAAGCGAGATAACACGATCAACATATTTTGGTATAGGAATGCTGGTAGCAGTATGCATCAGGAGGGAGATAGAGTCCGGGTGGGAGGTACCATTAGAGGACAACTGAAATATTCTGCTTTAAAGATTATGAAGGGGATGCTGAGGGGTCTTGTGGATGATATAGAGGAGTGGCTCTGGTTTTATCCTGGCAGATCTGATTGTTGCATTTGCTAGGAGCAAATACTCTTAGGGGCTTCCCAGGTGGTGTTAGTGGTAAAGAATCCACCTGCCAGGGCAGGAGACATCAGAGTCATGGGTTCAGTCCCTGGGCTGGGAAGATCCCCTGCAGGAGGGCATGGCAGCCCACTCCAGTATTCTTGCCTGGAGAATCCCATGGACAGAGGAGCCTTGTGGGCTACAGACCATGGGGTTGCAAAGAGTCAGACATGACTGAAGTGACAGGACACACACACACAATCCTCTTAGGGAGCCCTAGCAGGCGGGCTCATATTACTATGCTTAGTCCTCCTGGGGTCTCCATGGGACCCACAGCTTGTTCACCAATGTCTGTCTCTATGACTGGGACAGGCCACTGTCTTCTAGCTGAGTGTCTTCAAACAACAACATAGAGTGACTCACCCTGGGTCATCTGAGCTAGTCCCAGCTGGAAAGCTGTCTGGACAACATACGGGCCTGGTTTGGCGTCTAACATGCTAGCCATGCACAGGGCTCTGGAGGTCATTTCGGCTCAGTTCCTGTGTTGTAACAGCTGTAGCAACTATAAGTATGCTATCACATGCATGAAGTGATTTAATACTGAAATACTGGCACATTTCTCAAACTTCATAGAAGATACATTTGAGTTCCTAGGGGTTGTCTATGACTAAGCGTATGTGTGTGTGTGTTAGTCACTCAGTCCAGTCTGACTCTTTGTGACACTGCAGACTGAAGCCCGCCAGGCTCCTCTGTCCATGAATTCTCCAGGCCAGAATACAGGAGTGGGTCACCATGCCCTTCTCCAGGGGATCTTCCCGATGCAAAGATCGAGCCCGGGTCTCCTGCATGGAAGGCAAATTCTTTACCCTCTGAGCCACCAGTGTAATTACCCATCACAGTAAAATTCCAGGGGTGAACGTGTTGATGTCTGTGCTTGCTCCTAGCTGTTGCTCAGTGCGGAGAAGGCAATGGCACCCACTCCAGTACTCCTGCCTGGAGAATCCCATGGACGGAGGAGCCTGGTAGGCTGCAGTCCATGGGGTCGCTGAGAAGCGGACATGACTGAGCGACTTCCCTTTCACTTTTCACTTTCATGCATTGGAGAAGGAAATGGCAACCCACTCCAGTGTTCTTGCCTGGAGAATCCCAGGGACGGGGGAGCCTGGTGGGCTGCCGTCTATGGGGTCGCTGAGAAGCGGACACGACTGGAGTGACTTAGCAGCTGTTGCTCAGTGAGTGTTCATTGAACAAATCAAGATGGCCTATAAGCTCTACAGGGACCTGGGTAGCAGCTGCAGGTCTGCGTTTTGTTCATACCTAGGGATCCAGACATAACCGATCTCTGTCGGGTAAAATGAGCGACTTCCCTTTCACTTTTCACTTTCATGCATTGGAGAAGGAAATGGCAACCCACTCCAGTGTTCTTGCCTGGAGAATCCCAGGGACGGGGGAGCCTGGTGGGCTGCCGTCTATGGGGTCGCTGAGAAGCGGACACGACTGGAGTGACTTAGCAGCTGTTGCTCAGTGAGTGTTCATTGAACAAATCAAGATGGCCTATAAGCTCTACAGGGACCTGGGTAGCAGCTGCAGGTCTGCGTTTTGTTCATACCTAGGGATCCAGACATAACCGATCTCTGTCGGGTAAAAATTGGAATGCCCTAGTTGCGTGGATGGATGGTGCTGTTGCCAACTGTTCTGGTTGCTTCAGGTGCTTCTTTCTTCTTCGTGATTCCCTGGAGCCTCGTATCTATCACGGAAGCTCCTGGTCTGTGGAACGGGTGATAGATATCTGGGCTGCTGGCGCTGTTGGGGTCAGAGGCCTGCGAGCTGGAGAATGCGCTGCTTTGGCCACAGGGAGGCGCTCTGGCTCCGCTGAAACG
>SJXQ01010236.1:40185-65060 GCA_006408695.1 Aepyceros melampus | reverse complement strand
GCGGGGCGGGGGGTGGGGGGGGCGGTGGTGAGGAAGGGAGCAGGGCGTTGGCCTTCCGTCGTTGTTATCAGTAGGGTGCGCGTCATTTGTCGACTTCTCAAAGACATCGAAGTCATTTTCAAACTGAGATCCGCTTGCCTTGTGCTGTTTTCTTGTGCCAGCCTGTTTGCTTTAAGCCCAGCCAAGCCCTGTACCCTCAATACAGGCACAAGTGAAGTGAAAGTCGCTCAGTCGTGTCCGGCTGTTTGCGACCCCGTGGACTAAGTCCATGGCATTCTCCAGGCCAGAGTACTGGAGTGGGGAGCCTTTCCCTTCTCCAGGGGATCTTCCCACCCGGGGATTGAACCCAGGTCTCCCGCATTGCAGGCGGATTCTTTATCAGCTGAGCCGCAAGGGGAGCCCCTTACCAGGCACAAAGAATGCCTTATCTCTGGTATGGTCCTCTCAGCACTCTTCCCAGGGTCTGGCTCCTGGCTGGCATCATGGTATCGTGCCTTTTAATGATGGGCACCAGTCCAGAACAGGACTATGGCCTTTTGATTTTCCTCCCTCCACGCAGCTGGGCAAAGGAGCTCACGGCGAGTGGTGTTCAGTCGCTCAGTCGTATGGGACTCTGCAACCCCGTGGACTGCAGCACGCCAGACTTCCCTGTCCTTCGCTATCTCCCGGAGTTTGTTCCAACTCGTGTTCCAAGTCGGTGATGCCATCCTACCATCTCATCCTCTGTCGTCCCCTTCTCCTCCCACTTTCAATCTCTCCCAGCATCAGGGTTTTTTCCAACCAGTCAGCTCTTCGCATCAGGTGGCCAAAGTATTGGAGCTTAGACACTGAGAGAAATGGTGTTTTGAATGTCATCTTGCCTGACTGAGCAGGGAAGAAGATGTCTTGAAGGGGATATAATTTGTCTGAGAGCAGCTCTTGGAAGGGAGTGAGACAGGAGGAGAATCTATATAATGAGGAGAGCAGCTAATAGCAAAAGAGCTCACTGTCAGAGGACTACCCCAGCCCAGTGGACTCAAATCTACCTTTATCAGAATCTATATAAGGCATGAAAAGGGGAAGAAGAAACATCCCTGGGCACTGGGGAAACTGACAGCATACTGACGTCACAGACAAAACCACCAACCAAGGCCGAGGAGGCCAGAGCCCACCCCCCCGACACACACACCCAGAGCATCCACCTTGACCCTGATTCCACCATGGGCTTCGGGCAGCTCTGCTGTGGGGTCCTCTGTCTCCTGGGCGTAGGTGAGTCTGGAGTTCACACGGGCTGCCCCCGGACCCCAAACCATTTCCCCGTGACACCTTCCCCTCTGGCCTTTGTCTGAATTCTGTCCTTTTCTCCCAGCTGTCTCCGCGGACCCTGGGATCACTCAGATACCAAAATACCTAGTCATGGGAATGACGGACAAGAAATCTTTGAAATGTGAACAACATCTGGGACATAATGCTATGTACTGGTATAAACAGATTGCCCAGAAGCCGCCAGAGCTCATGTTTGTCCACAACTACAAGCAACTCGCTGGAAATGAGAGTGTTCCAAACCGCTTCTGGCCTGACTGCCCAGACAGCTCTCAGTGCCGCCTGGACCTGAACGCCCTGAAACCACAGGACTCCGCCGTCTATCTCTGCGCCAGCAGTAGAGACACAGCCCTGCAGAGTCAATTCCTTCCTGTGCACAAACCTCCAGGGTCCAGACAGGAAGCCGTGGGGGCCATCCAAGTCTTGGTTTGGCATTTCCCATCAGACCATAGCCCTGCCTGTGGGGTCACGTGGCATGGCAGTGGAGAGTTTCTTCACAGGCATCAACTGTGTGCCGGGCTCCTCCTGAGAAAGACTGTGCCAAGCCATTCAAGTTTAAGCAGTTTCTTATCTGCTTTTCCCAATCGCTTTGATCCTCTGGGAACCCTTTCATAAGACCCTTGACCGTCTGGCCACAGCAGTCCTACCCATCCTCCTTCTAAAAGGCGCTTTTTCTCTGACTTCCCCTTCCATCCAAGCTAGACCCTGGATCTCGGCCCAGATCCCAGCTCTGGATGTGCTCAAACCTCTGTAAAGCACCTCATTCTCTCTCCAGGGTCTCTGTTGGTTCCTGCCCTTGAGGACCATGGAGCCCCGACCCTGCTGGGATCGCTGTTCTCCAGCTCACCCTCCCGGCTGCTTGTTCAGGGCTCAGCCCCTCACTGGCCCCTCTTCCACTCCAGCCGTAACCCTCAGGCTTGATTCCTCTTTTCTCCTTTCTCTCCAGGCCTTCACGCCCTGCCATATCAGCCATAGAGTCCGATGTCCTTGGGTCACTGCTCACAACAGGCAGTGAGAACAGGCAGCGGCCTCCTGACGTTTCGGAGCAGGACTTTGTGTTCGGGGTTGTCTTTGCTGAACCCCGTATCTTCCAGCCTCGGGGTTGCACATACCCACGGCCCAGGGCTGGCAGAGCACCCTGCGTCCTGGAGGGTGAGCTATCTACCATCTACACAAAGGCTCCCTTCTCTTTCCTGCAGAGGGCCCTCCAGGGATGGGGACCCCTGACAGAGCCCCAAACCATAACACCTCTGGCCAAGTCAGTCCATGCGGTGACTCTATTCCATGTCTTTTGAGTGTGGGGATTTCTTTTTTTTTTTTTTTTTTTTAAAAGCTGAGTGTGACAATGCCCTGGCAAATAGTTAAAAGATAAACACATCCCAATCTAGCATTTTAATGCCTTGCTTATTGTGAAATAAACAAGCCTGCTGTACAGTGGATGGTTTGGCTTAAGGCTTCACAGGGATCCTCTAAACAAACACCAGCACCCTGGGATCCTCTAAACAAATGCCAGCACGCCAGAACTCACGCCCTACACGGGCCCAGAGGATAAGGAGGATGCTGCTGCCCTGTGGGGGGTGCATTGCTGGGAACTCAGCAGGTGCCTGGCTTCTGTGCCTCTCCTTTTCAGGAACCCCTGCAGCCAAGGCTGTGATCTCCCACAGCCGAGCAGCAAGGAGCTTTGGGAATCAGAGGAGGACTCCAAGCAAGGGTCCCAGGGCTGGAGTCCCCACAAAGGACAGCAAGAGACCCAGGCTTTGGGAAGCAGGTTGAGAAATGTGTCCTCTGTCTTCACTAGTTCTCTTATCCTATAATCCAGCTCATCTGTGCTCTGATTTGTCCTGTTCCCACTCAAGGCTGGAACCTGAGCCCTACCCTGATCACAGTCCCACATCTGCAGAGGCCCTTGCTCTCAACCCCTCAGGCAGCCAACGGGCCCCTGCACCCCTCAGTTGAGGGCTAGCATGATGGGCTGGGTGCTTACTTTCTCACCTACTCTCCCTCCCTTGCACTGAAATGTGTAATAAAGTTTTATTAAAGTATAAAAGGGATAGAGAAAGCTTCTGACATAGACATTAGAAGAGGGCAGAAAGAGTGCCCCCCTTGCTAGTTTTTAGCAAGGAGTTATATATCTGCTAGGGCTCCCCTTGTGGCTCAGCTGGTAAAGAATCTGTCTGCAATGCAAGAGACCTGAGTTTGATCCCTGGGTTGGGAAGATCTCCTAAAGAAGGGAAAGGCTACCCACTCCAGTGTTCTGGTCTGGAGAATTCCATGGACTGTATAGTCCATGGGGTCACAAAGAGTCGGACACGACTGAAGCAACTTAGCAGCAGCAACAGCAAGATTGGTGGCTTGGTGGTAAATAATCTGCTGGCAGTGCAGGAGCCGCAGGAGACTCAGGTTCAGTCCCTGAGTCAGGAAGATCTCCTGGAGAAGGGAATGGCCACCCACTCAAGAATTCTTGCCTGTAGAATTCCACGGACAGAGGAGCCTGGTGGACAACAGTCTGTGGAGTTGCAAAGAGCCGGACATGACTGAGCAATGAACACTTTCACTTTTCACTCAATAAAATAGATCTGGCAGAACAGAAGGGGGAGCTCTTGTCCCCTGTGATGGCAGCAGATGCCAACAGAAGGAAGAAAGATTCCTCTTCTTTCCTGTCAAGTCACTGAAAAACCAGACCTTCCTTTCTAGCTCTCCCACCTTCCTTTTCCTCTCTACAGAAGCATGGTGCAGGAATTTGCACATGACTTACCATAGCTACAGAAAGCCGTGAGTCAGATTTACTCAATTCTTACTGAGGGCTATAGCCAGGGAGACAGCCTCTGTGCGAACTCTGAGAAACTGCTCTGAAAGGTGTGGGGGTGGTGGGGGCTTGGGGGAGGTAACCGTATTTGTGATTTGGGGAAAGGGATTATGTGCAACCATTATGTGCATCTCTTTAGAAGGGTGCTGCTAGTCACAGTGCTTTTCAAAGTACGGGAATACACAAGGATCCATGTTCTTAAACATTTCTTCTGAATATATTTATCTGAAGCCTGTCTGCCAGCTTTCCCAGAGCACAGAGTGCCTCGCTTCTGATCTCTTCCTTGAACTCCTTTCAAGGTGTGTTGAAGGTCAGCAGCTGTGGTGGCTAAAAACTTAATCCTTATAGAGGCAGATGGCCAGTGATATTCTTTAGCCAGCCATGCCTGTCTTTGCTGGAGAAATACCGAGCAGTCTATTTATTTCAAGTCAACAGTAGCTACAGGGCATGGAGCTCTGAATATCTGATAAAGTATCTATAAGTAACTTTAGAAAGAACACTGTTCAAAAGGATAATACAAAAATATTAATGGTTGTTGACTCTGGGTAGTGGGACACACTTTTATTACAGGCAGTGAAATGAGTAATATTAAATGCTAACTTTATGCATTTTGTCAAATAGATACACTCGGGCAGCATCACTTCAGTCAAGATACAGATACGTTATCACCTCTTGTGTGTTTTATCTCCTTCCAATTAATACCCCCTTCCCCATTGGTAACAGAACTACTGTTCTGATATCCATCACACTTTTTTTGCGACTAGCATCATTCATGTAACATAGTTCTTGTGTTATTCATCCTTATTGTTCTGTTATTGGTAGTTTATTCTTTTATATTGTGTATATTTGGCTCAGATGGTAGAGCGTCTGCCTGCAACGTGGGAGACCCAGGTTTGATCCCCAGGTCAGGAAGATCCTCTGGAGAAGGAAGTGGCACCCCACTCCAGTACTCTTGCCTGGAGAATCCCATGGACGGAGGAGCCTGGTGGGCTGCAGTCCATGGGGTCGTGAGAGTTGGACACGACTGAGCGACTTCCCTTTCACCACAATTTCTATATTCATTTACATGCTGATGAACACTTATATTGTTCTAGACTTTGTCTGTTGTGTATAAAGCTGCAATAAGCAGGGTTCTGATTATAATGCTTTTGTGTGGACATACATGTTCATTTTTCTTGGGTAAATACCTAGGAGTGGGCTTGCTGGGTTGTATGATAAGTACTTATTTCACTTTATAAAAGTGAGTACACTATTTTCCCAAGTGGTGATACCATTTAGCTTCTCACCAGGAAGGTGAGTTCTAGTTGCTTCAGTCTGTACTGGAAAAAAAGTAGAATGGTGGGGAAGTGAAGTAAATATGGTGATTTAAAGGAGTTGTGACTAGCACTACAACCAGCTGGGAAATACCACACAGGAAACCTGGAGGGCTCCAGAGAAGATGGAGGTAAAAAAAAAAAAAAAAATCCCAGAAATTACTGGAACGCTTCCTGCCCCAGATGACAATGTAAACACTTCCAATTTATTAGGAGGAGGCACTATGGAGGCTCTCCTTGGTCATTTGACATTGTTGTTGTGCTAAATCCGTGGCTTAGGCCCAGCTGTTTTCACTGAGGACTGTGTGCTTAGCAGGACCTCATGTGGCCCTGTCCCGTCCACTTCACAGCCAAGCGATGGTCAGGTCCTTGCCCTTTTCAGGTTATGAGGAGGATGAGGTCTTCGGGTTGAACAGGGTGCAAGGGCACTTCAGGTGAATAGACAGACCTGCTGGAAGCAAACTTAAAGGCAAGGTCGGTACAGTGGCTATAATTTTGACCTAATTAGCAGTGTGCTGGTGGTTTAGTTGCTAAGTCATGTCCGACTCTTGTGACCCCATGAACAGTAGCCCGCCAGGCTCCTCTATCCATGGGATTTCTCAGGCAAGAATACTGGAGTGGGTTGCCCTTTCCTTCTCCAGGGGATCTTCCCAAACCAGGGATCGAATCCACGTCTCCTGCATTACAGGCAGATTCTTTTCTTCTGAGTCACCGGCCATCCTTTAAATCAGCTGTCCTCAACCTTGCTGGCACCAAGGATCAGTTTCACAGAAGACAGTTTTTCCCAGATGGAGGGTGGGGGGATGGTTTCAGGATGATTCAAGTGCATCACAGTTATTGTGCACTTTATTCCTTCTAATACTACATCAGCTCCACATCAGATCATCAGGCACCAGATCCCAAAGGTTGGGGGACCCCTGCGGTACAGCACCACTCACATCTCCATTAGAATCTATGAAACTCTTTGGGTTTTCATAATTTTCTTGAGGAAATCAAAGAAAGTATTAGTGTCGGGGGCCAGCATGAGGAATCCCACCTGTGACAGGGTCACGTGGCAAACTCAGATGGCAGGGCAATCTGAGTCAACGGATTTCTCCTTGGTTTTTCCTAAACATGTGCCCCCAAAATAAGAATTTGTCTGTTTTCCCATTTCAGCCCAACCCCCCTTTGATAATGCTCTAGCCTGCCTAACAGGTTCCCCTAAGTTTCTACAAGCTTGTGAATTGCTCACAACCTCCCAGCTGTGGGAGGCACAAAAGCCTCAAAGTATCTTAAAGTTTCAGAGCCTTTTCAAATTTATATTGGTGACAGGATTTCACGGTTGACTCAATGATTGCTGCCAGACCTCCTTATTTCTTATTTCTCAGGCACCCGGGAAGATGTAATCTATATAAATGAGATATGGAAAAAGGGATATGTAGTAGTTTTGATGTTGGCAATCTGAACTTTTGAGTAAATTACTTTTCTTTTGCTATAAATCACTGTACTTCCTTTTATTACAATCTGCTGTATTCTTATTTAATGTTTTCTGAGAGTGGCATTCAGACTTTGGAAAGATTAACACAAATAAGTCTTCTGGTTAACAAAAACTTCATCAGAAGAGAGCCATAGAAATGTTAATAGGCCTCTTGGCCAGAAGATAGTGTAAACCACCTGAGACTTTTGTAACAGGAGAGTATGCAAAAAAGAAAGCCTTGTCTCAATGAGGGTTGAAAAGGATATCTAGTAGTTTTGATGTTAGCAATACTAGACTTTTGCTATAAATCACTGTACTTCCTTTTATTACAAACTGCTGTATTTTTATTTAGTGTTTTCTGAGAGTGGCATTCAGACTTTGGAAAGAATAACACAAATGAGTCTTCTGGTTAACAAAACTTCATCAGAAGAGAGCCATAGAAATGTTAATAGGCCTCTTGGCCAGAAGATAATGTAAACCACCTGGGACTTTTGTAACAGGAGAGCATGCAAAAAAGAAAGCCTTGTCTCAATGAGGGTCAGGACTGCTACCTCTGCGTAACTCTGCATATTCTATTATGTACAACTTGGGGTATATAAGCTGATTTTTGAAAAATAAACTGCCCCCTTTTTCCCCCCTTCCTTTTTTTCCCTCCCCCCTCCCTTTTTTCCCTTCTCTTCTTCCCTCTCGGAGAGTCTTGCACTGATGCTGGGCTTCCCCCGTGTCTCCTATTTTCTCTTAGTTTCTGGCTGAATTCCCATCTGGGGCGCAGAGGCTTGCCATGTCTTCTTACCTGTCCCGGCTGCTAAGATCCGTAAGAGAGAGAGCCCAGGGCGGGGCACTCTCCGATATTCAAATGGACGCCGGTGGCCTAACGTAGATGGTGCAAACCTCTTGTCTCGAGGTTTTATTGGCTTTCCACGTAAACCAAGTTATTCAGTCTTCTTTTCTCCATCTTAAATTTCTTACTATACTATTTCTTCCTAATCTATTCTTATATTTCTAAATAAATAAGTTTTCCTCGCCGACGCCATCCCCCCTTCGAATTCCCTGGATCCACCGGGGCTGGACCCCAGCAAGGCACGAAGAGTCCCATACAGGATAAACCCAAGGAGAAACATGCCAAGACACACACTAATCAAACTGACAAAGACTAAACACAAAGAAAGAATATTAAAAGCAGCAAGGGAGAAGCAACAAGTAACATACAAGGGAAACCCCATATGCATAACAGCTGATCTTTCAGCAGAAACTCTGCAGGCTAGAACAGAAAGGCAGGATATATTTAAAGTACTAAAAGGGAAAAATCTACAACCAAGATTGCTGTACTCAGCAAGGATTTTATTCAAAATTGATGGAGAAATTAAAAGCTTTTCAGACAAGCAAAAGTAAAGAGAATTCAATACCACCAAACCAGCTTTCCAACAAATGCTAAAGGAACTTATATAGTCAAGAAATATGAGATAACTAAAAAGATCTACAAAACCAACCCCAAACAATTAAGAAAATGGCAATAGGAACATATATATCAATAATTAATTTAAATGTAAATGGATTAAATGCTCCAACCAAAAACATAGACTGGCTGAATGGATACAAAAACAAGACCTATATATATGCTGTCTACAAGAAACCCACTTCAGACCTAAAAACACATATAGACTGAAAGTGAGAGGATGGAAAAATATATTCCATGCTAATGGGAAGCAAAAGAAAGTTGGAGTAGCAATCCTTATATCACAAAAAAAGAGACCTTAAAATAAAAAAGATTACAAGAGATAAGGAAGGACACTACATAATGATCAAGGATCAATGATCACTGATTGGAAGCATCATTGGTCATTGATATGAAGAGGAAAATATAAAAATTGTAAATATCTATTCACCCAACATAGGAGCACCTCAATACGTAAAACAAACACTGCTGCTGCTGCTGCTGCTAAGTTGCTTCAGTCGTGTCCGACTCTGTGCAACCCCATAGATGGCAGCCCACCAGGCTCCCCCGTCCCTGGGATTCTCCAGGCAAGAACACTGAAGTGGGTTGCCATTTCCTTCTCCAATGATAAAAGTGAAAAGTGAAAGTGAAGTTGCTCAGTCGTGTCCGACTAGTAGCGACCCCATGGACTGCAGCCTACCAGGCTCCTCCATCCATGGGATTTTCCAGGCAAGAGTACTGGAGTGGGGTGCCATTGCCTTCTCCGAAACAAACAGTAACAGACATAAAAACAGAAATTGACAGTACACAATAATAGTAGAGACTTTAACATCCCACTCACACCAATGGACAGATCGTCAAAATAGAATATTAATAAGGAAACATAAATCTTAAATCATACATTAGATGAGATGGATCTCATTGATATCTTCTGGACATTCCATCCAAAAGCAGAAGAATACATCATCTTCTCAAGTGCACATGGAGCATTCTCCAGGATAGACCACATCTTGGGCCACAGATCAAATCTCATAAATTTAAGAAAATTGAAATTGTATTAAGCATCTTCTCTGATCACAATGCTATGAGACTAGATATCAATTACAAGAGAAAAAAAAACATGTAAGAAACACAAACACATGGAGATTAAACATGTTTCTAATAACCAATATATTATTGAAGAAATCAAAAGGGAAATCAAAAAATTTCTAGAAACAAATGATAATGAAAACATGACAACTCAAAACCTATGGGGTGCAACAAAAGCAGTCTTAAGAGGGAAGTTTATAGCAATACAATCCTATCTCAAGAAACAAGAAAAACATTGAATAGACAACCTAATTTTATACCTAAAACAAATGGAAAAAGGACCAAAAAAAAAAAAAAAAACCAAAATTAGTAGAAGGAAAGAAATCATAAAGATCTGAGCAGATAATGAAAAAGAAAAGAAAGAAACAATATTAAAGATTAATAAAACTAAAAGCTGATTCTTTGAGAAGATAAACAAAATTGACAAACCTTTAGCCAGACTCACCAAGAAAAAAAGAGAAAAATCAACAAAATCAGAAATGAAAAAGGTTACAACAGACAATGCAGAAATACAAAGGATTATGAGACTATTATGAACAACTATGTGGCAATAAAATAGATAATCTGGAAGAAATGGACAGATTCTTAGAAAAGTTCAATCTTCCAAGACTGAACCAGAAAGAAATAGAAATTATGAACAATCCAATTACAAGCCCTGAAACTAAAGCTTTGATCAAAAATCTCCCAAAAAACAAAAGCCGAGGTCCAGATGGCTTCATGGGAGAATTCTATCAAATATTTAGAGAAGAGCTAATGCCTGTCCTTCTAAAACTCTTTCAAAAAATTGCAGAGGAAGGAACACTTCCAACCTCATTCTATGAGGCCACCATCACCCTGATACCAAAACCAGACAAAGACAACACACAAAAAGAATACCTCAGGCCAATATCACTGGTGATAGATGCAAAAATCCTCAACAAAATTATAGCAAACAGAATTCAGCAACACATCAAAAACTCATACACCATGATCAAGCTGAGTTTATTCCAGGCATACATGGATTCTTCACTATATACAAATCAGTCAATGTGGTATACCATATTAACAAATTGAAAGATAAAAACTATATGATAATCTCAATAGATGCAGAAAAACCTTTGACAAAATTCAGCACCCATTTATGATTAAAATCCTTCAAAAAATGAGCATAGAAGGAACCTACCTCAACATAGTAAAGGCCATATATGACAAGCCTACAGCAAACATTATTCTCAATGATGAAAAATTGAAAGCATATTCCCTAAGATCAGGAATAAGACAAGGGTGTGCACTTTCACCACTATGTTTATTCAACATAGTTCTGGAAGTCCTACAGCAATCAGAGAAGAAAAAGAAATAAAAGGAATCCAGATCAGAAAATAAGTAAAGCTCTCACTGTTTGCAGATGACGATACTGTACATAGAAAACCCTAAAGATAGTATCAGAAAATTACTAGAGCTAATCAGTGAATTTAGCAAAGTTGCAGGACACAAAATCAATACAGAGAAATCACTGCATTTTGATATACTAACAATGAAAAATCAGAAAGAGAAATTAAGGAATCAATCCCATTCACTGTTGCAACAAAAAGAATTAAATATCTAGAAATAAACTTACTTAAGGAGACAAAAGAACTGTACACAGAAAATTATAAGACACTAATGAAGGAAATCAAAGATGACATAAACAGATGGAGAGATATTCCATTTTTCCGGGGTAGGAAGAATCAATATTGTGGTATCAATCAATTTGTTAATAGAATCAATTTGGCAATATCAAATGTGATCTACAGATTAAATGTGATCCCTATCACATTTATTACCAAATGTGATCTACAGATTGAATGTGATCCCTATCAAATTACCAATGGCATTTTTCACAGAACTAGAACAAAAAATTTCACAATTCCTATGGAAATACAAAAGACCCCAAATAGTCAAAACAGTCTTGAGAAAGAAGAATGGAGTTGGAGGAATCAACCTTCCTGACTTCAGATTAGACTACAAAGCTACAGTCATCAAGACAGTATGGTTCAGTTCAGTTCAGTTCATTTCAGTCGCTCAGTAGTCATGTCCGACTCTTTGCGACCCCATGAATCGCAGTATGCCAGGCCTCCCTGTCCATCACCAACTCCTGAGTTCACTCAGACTCATGTCCATTGAGTCCGTGATGCCATCCAGCCATCTCATCCTCGGTCGTCCCCTTCTCCTCCTGCCCCCAATCCCTCCCAGCATCAGGGTCTTTTCCAATGAGTCAACTCTTCGCATAAGGTGGCCAAAGTACTGGAACTTCAGTTTTAGCATCATTCCTTCCAAAGACATCCCAGGGTTGATCTCCTTCAGAATGGACTGTTTGGATCTCCTTGCAGTCCAAGGACTCTCAAGAGTCTTCTCCAACACCACAGTTCAAAAGCATCAATTCTTTGGTGCTCAACCTTCTTCACAGTCCAACTCTCACATCCATGCATGACCACAGGAAAAACCATAGCCTTGACTAGACGGACTATGGTACTGGCACAAAAAAAGAAATATAGAACAAGATAAAAAGCCCAGAAATAAATGCATGCAACTATGGGTACCTTATTTCTGACAAAGGAGACAAGAATATAAAATGGGGCAAAGATAGTCTCTTCAATACATGGTGCTGGGAAAACTGGACAGTTACATTAGAGCACTCTTTAATACCATACACAAAGATAAACTCAAAATGGATTAAAGACCTAAATGTAAGACCAGAAACTGTAAAACTGTTAGAGGAAACATAGATAGAACACTCAATGACATAAATCAAAACAAGATCTTCTATGATCCACCTCCTACAGTAATAGGAATAAAAACAAAAGTAAACAAGCAGGACCTGATTAAACTTAAAAGCTTTCGTACAACAATGGAAAATATAAGCAACATGAAAAGACAATCCTCAGAATGGGAAAAAATAATAGCAAATGAAACAATTGGCAAATGATTAATTTCCCAAATATATGAGCAGCTCATACAACTCAATACCAGAAAAACAAACAACCCAATCAAAAAGTGGGAAAAAGACCTAAAAAGACATTTCTCCAAAGAAGACATACAGATGACTAACAAACACAAGATGCTCAAAATCACTGATTATTAGAGAAATGCAAATCAAAACTACAATGAGATATCACCTCAACCAGTCAGAATGGCCATCATCAAAAAGTCTACAAATAATAAATGCTAGAGAGGGTGTGGAGAAAAGGTAATGCTCTTGCACTGTTGGTGGGAATATAAATTCATACAGCCACTATGGAAGATGGTATGGAGATTCCTTAAAAAACTAGGAATAAAACCACCATATGACCCAGCAATCCCACTCCTAGGCATATACCCTGAGGAAACCAAAATTGAAAGAGACATATGTATCCCATTGCTCATTGCAACACTATTTACAATAGCTAGAACATGGAAGCAACATAGATGTCCACTGACAGACGAATGGATAAAGAAGTTGTGGTACGTATACACAATGGAATGTTATTCAGACATAAAAAGTATGCATTTGAGTCAGTTCTAATGAGGTGGATGAACCTAGAACCTAATATACAGAGTGAAGTAAGTCAGAAAGAGAAAGATAAATATTGTATTCTAATGCATATATACAGAATCTAGAAAAATAGTACTGAAGAATTTATTTACAGGGCACCAGTGAAAAAAGAGACAAAGAGAACAGACTTGTGAACATGGGGAGATGGGAGGAGAGGGTAAGATGTATGGAAAGAGTAACATGGAAACTTACATTACCATATGTGAAATAGATAGCCAATGGGAATTTGCTGTATGGCTCAGGAAACTCAAACAGGGGCTCTGTATCAACCTAGAGGTGTGGGATGGGAAGGGAGATGGGAGGGAGGTTCAAAATGGAGGGGATAGATGTATACCTATGGCTAATTCATGTTGAGGTTTGACAGAAAGCAGCAAAATTCTGTCAAGCAATTATCCTTCAATAAAAAATAAATTAATTTTTTAAAAATATGTCTGTTTTCCCAATAGATCTATAGATGCACTACAGTTCTAATCAAAAAAAGGAGTTTTGTATAGAGATTGACAAGCTTCTAAAATTTATATGAATACAAAAGACTTCAGTTCAGTTCAGTTCAGTCGCGCAGTCGTGTCCGACTCTTTGCGACCCCATGAATCGCAGTACGCCAGGCCTCTCTTCCAAGGAGTAAGCGTCTTTTAATTTCATGGCTGCAGTCACCATCTGCAGTGATTTTGGAGCCCCCCAAAATAGAGTTGGACACTGTTTCTACTGTTTCCCCATCTATTTCCCATGAAGTGATGGGACCAGATGCCATGATCTTCATTGAAAATGCATATATATGTATGTTTGCTTACACACAATTTTATATATGATATATAATTTATAACAGTATTTAAATATACATAGTTTGGTGTTAACCTGCACAAACAGTTGAATGGGGTACATAATCATACAGGTTTGGAGGACTCTGCTTTAGAGAACTCAGACAAATCGGCTCTCAAACTACAGGTGTCATTTAAGGACACAGGAAAAAAAAAGGGAGAGAGGAAAATGGTGACTCAGCCACTCCAGTCTCCTCTCAGCAGAATTTGTAAACATTTTCCATTAAATCAAATTGGTCAGCCTCCAAACAAATGCCTCACCATACTCCAACACCCTCCCCCCACCACACACACACCATTCACAAGAGACTTGATATATTTGTGCATATATTCCATGCTCACTGCTTGTACACATTCCTACAAATATTTGTGTCATGTATAAATGTTATTTTCAGCTTCACTTATTTTCTTATCTAAATGCTTATCAGAAAATCTGAAATTGTGTGTAAAATATATATATATAAATGGTGTTATAAATTATATCCATATATCATCAGTTTTCAGTTTTCCAATCACTCAGAAATGTTTTTTTTATTACAAAGATTTGAGTCCATATACCACAGAAGTTTTATTCTATGTGTGTATATATATATATATGATATAAAAAACATTGTAAAACTTGCACAGCCTATTTTAACATTTGTTGATATTCACATTTTTTTTTTTCATATTTGCTTTTGTTTTTTAAAGAGTGAGACCTTTTATCAGGGTATTTTTGACATGTAACCAAAACATCAATTATAGTAATTTTCTGATTTCAAGCAATGCATGCTTGAGAGAAACAATCAAAATAGAAGTATGCTAAATAAAAATATAAACTATTCTCTAACCACTTGTTTGGTCCCATATATATAATCTTAAAGATATTTTCCTTTTCACATTTTGTACTAATAGAAATACCTTTCTCTTCTCTTCCTCTAGAGGGAACAGATAAATAGATACATATTGAGAAAGAGACAGAAAAATATATAAATAGTGATTCCCACCTGCACACCAGTACCAATGCCATAGAGTGTTGAAAAACACCTCACTAGCTTTTAAAATAAATTGAATTTCTCATAGACCCATGGGTATAAAAGTGTATCTAATATCTGACTTTAGAATTCAGCCAAACACTGTCTGAAAATTGTGAAAACACAATGAGATTAAAACAAAAGGGAAACGTTATAACTGACAGCTCTAATATCTATAATGTCAGTCAATTTTAGATAAATCAAAAAATAAAATTTTCTATTGAATATCTTAATTTTTCAAAGTTCCTGTTTAACTTTTGTTGTATGACATTTGCTCTTTAAAGAATGGAAGAATTAGATGAAGATTAACTTTGCTTCTGCAGTCAACAGGCATGGTTTTTGAATTATTTTACAAGCTCTAGTTTGTTAAACTCCTTTCTTAAGTGACGGCTTAAATAACTTCTGAGGAAAAAAGATAAACAATCTTTATCAAGGAATTCTTTCAAAATGGGGTAGTTTTCTTGATGAAAAACATACCATATCATTACCTGGAGGCAGTAATTCATTTTCTTTCATCTTCACCCAATGCCCCTTGCCTACAATTACTATTTAGTAGAGCTTCTTGTAGGCTGTAGGCTTTATCATTTAAAAGGCTTGAAAAACAGTAATTTCATAAAATGAGTCAGAAGTTTCCTTTATCATAATAAAAGCACAGTGTATAAAATTACTTTTATAACAAAAATGCATTCTTGCCTATTATTTCACTTTATCATCTCCAGATCAATTTCAGCATAAATTATCATGTGTGCTTTTTAAAAAACTTATAAGATTGTATTGGACTAGGTGTGAATTTTTAGAACAGTTGGGTAAGAAATTTCAATCATAGACCCAGAAGGATGGTACGGGGAGGGAGGAGGGAGGGAGGTTCAGGATGGAGAACACGTGTATACCTGTGGCAGATTCATGTTGATGTATGGCAAAGCCAATACAATATTGTAAAGTAATTAACCTCTAATTAAAATAAATAAATTTATATTTTAAAAAATTAAAAAAAAAAGAATTGTTGTCATGTTGTTTGCCAGTTCATATATTTCTTCAGAGGGGTCATGCATAATTTTAAAAGGGTTGTTTTTTGTACATAGCATCTAAATAGCAACTATTACAAAGAGGACTCACAAAATTGTCCTCAGTTTGCTAATTAGGAATAAAAGTTAGACATTTCTCATTTTGCAAATTATATCACATGACCATAAATGTGCATACATGTATTCAATTTACTGAACTTTCAGTACTGAATCTCTGACTCCTAAGTTTTCTCTAAACAACTAGTCAGAAAAACCTAGAGTTCAGGTACATGCCTTAGAAGACCATATCCTATTTAGAAAAGGAAAAGCATGAGCACTTCAGAAAAAGAACCATACCACACTCATGGTTTATCTTGAAGGCATTATTTTAAGACGAGAGTAAATAGCCTCCCTTTTGAACTGTGGTGTTGGAGAGGACTCTTGAGAGTCCCTTGGACTGCAAGGAGATCCAACCAGTCCATCTGAAAGGAGATCAGTCTTGGGTGTTCATTGGAAGGACTGATGTTGAAGGTGAAACTCCAATACTTTGGTCACCTGATGCAAAGAAACTTATTTGAAAAGACCCTGATGCTACGAAAGATTGAAGGCAGGAGGAGAAGGGGATGACAGAGGATGAGATGGTTGGATGGCATCACCGACTCAATGGACATGAGTTTGGGTGAACTCTGGGAGTTGGTGATGGACAGGGAGGCCTGGCGTGCTGCGATTCATGGGGTCGCAAAGAGTCGGACACGACTGAGCAACTGAACTGATTGAACTGAATAGTCTCCCTGTCAAAGCTCATAAAAAATTCAGGTTGTTTCTCCAGTCCAGCAGGCCAATTTCTTTCAAAGGTTACCTATTACTCTGCCACAGGAAAGGTATCTAGTATATCCTGTATTTGTAATAATATCATGCATAGTGTTCTGAGTTTAAAAGTCAAGAGTATCTTATTTTCCTGAAGTTGAGACCTTTATAATTACTAACATTCAAGTGTGGAGAAGGCAAAGGCAACCCACTCCAGTACTCTTGCCTGGCAAATGCCATGGATGGAGGAGCCTGGTGGGCTGCAGTCCATGGGATCGCTGGGAGTCAGACACGACTGAGCGACTTCACTCTCACTTTTCACTTTCATGCGTTGGAGAAGGAAATGGCAACCCACTCCAGTGTTCTTGCCTGGAGAATCCCAGGGATAGGGGAGCCTGGTGGGCTGCTGTCTCTGGGGTCGCACAGAGTCGGACACGACTGAAGCGACTTAGCAGCAGCAGCAGCAGCAGCAACAGCAGCAACATTCAAGTGAGAGAACAAAATGTGTCTTTCAGAACTTATTGATTTCCCTGTGTTGTGCACAAGTTTAAGGAGTTGCTCATGTACACAAAATAGGTCATCACACTGTAGTTCATTATAACAATGACAAAATTAGGTATAAGGAAAGTGCTATCCACGAGACAGACTAAAACACTGAGTTTAAGTCAAGAAGGATATATTATTTATCCATTACAAAGACTGATACATATCTAAATGCACTGACACAGAAGAAAAATTCAGGTTGATATAATCAGGTTAGAGATCAATGAAGTGCAAATGTAAAACACTACAGGTGGAGAGCAATGATATGCATGTTTATCTTAGGATTAAAATGGGATAAATTTGAGTCTTGACTGGTAAGCTGAAATCTGATAACACATGAAACAAGAGAGTAACAAGGATGGAAATGGATAGCAAATGTAGACCTGATTTTTTTCCCTTTAATACTATAAAATATTACACAGAGGATGCATTTATATGTACATATGCACTTTAATATGACTTTATAGAGATTTTAAGGAGATAGGAGATAAAATATCAGATAAAAGTGTGAAAAAATGTAACCATAGCAAAATGATACCTTACAAAGAGAATGTAAGAAAAATATCTTTGAAAAGTTCTTAGGCTACTATTTTATATTGATCAAAGGAAATATTTCTTATTAAAATTTATGTACCTACACACCTAAGAGATCTGTAAAGAGTACCAGAAGAGAAACTGGGAAAGCAAGAAGAATAGCTGAGAATTTTCCAAAATAATGAACAGTATCAAGCAGAATATTCCACGTGTGCTTTAAAACAAAAACGTATTTCAAATACATGTGCACATGCAAGCACATCCTAAGGCCAGTTATAGTAAAACCCCTAGAAAACAAAGCCAATGAGAAAAACATAAAAGAGAAGATACAAAACCAAAACCAGTCATGATTAACAAGCAAGGGCCCTCTTTTTAAATTTTCTTTCCTTTAAAAACAAAATCAGAGTTAACTTAGAATTCTGTTTTGGATATTCTGCCACCTCTGAAATCATATGGCCTTATTTTTGTTTATGGCTTTTATTCAGGTGAAACTGAGAAGAATAGGAACAGAGAGGAAGGCACATTCTGCTTCTCTTTCCTTTTTGTGAACCTGACTGGCAGGCTAGTGAAGGGAAAATAAGCTTGGGAGACTCCTAGTCCCAGCTTCATGCACAGAGTATAGCTTATGAAGCCAATGGACTTAGGTATCTTTTACAAAGCATCTACTTCTTCCTAAAGCATATACCTGACAAAGAATGCAACAGCAAATCTTTTAGATGTTATGTATTTTTTAAAAATATATTTATTTGGCTGCACCAAGTCTTAGCTGCGGCACAGGAACCCTTAGTTGCAGCATGTGGGATCTAGTTCCCTGACCAAGGAGCCAACCCAGGTCCCCTGCACTGAGAGCATGGAGTCTTAGCCCCAGGATCACCAGGAAATTCCTGCTATGTATTTTTTTTTTTTTGAAGCACAATACAGAGGTTAAGTGTAACATCAGCAACATCCATTTTCTAAAACGCAAAACCAAAAATCAGAACATTTGTTAAGGAACTCTTATCTATGCTTATATAATGAATTGAGAAACATTTATAGATTTCAGTTAGTGGTGTGATGGCAGGAAATTTGCTTGTTTCCTTTGCTGAGAATAAATAAAGAGAATGATTATTGAGAATATTCAGTAATCTGTTCTTCAGTCACATACCATGAGCACAATAAGTTCCACCTGCTGATCAGAGTGGTGACTTTGGCCACTTGTGCAGGGAATAAAAAAAATAAAAACCAGTTCTAGTGAGGGATTCTCTTTAAAATGAGCCCTTTTCTTAATACCACCCTACCTGGAAAACATGTCAAAGACTCAGAAATAGGCACAAAAAATTCCTGGGACCCCACAGTGGAATGTCACACATTGGCTAATGGGTCCTGCAGGGATTAGCTCATTCTATAGAAGTATGACCTTTGCATCATCTTTGATTGATTAGACTACTTTATCAGTCCATAAGAGAAAGAAATTGACATGTAGAAAACTGATAGTAATGCCATTGTTTCCATTCATGGCAATGCAAATGATTCCTATAGTTAGCAATTCATACACAATTTGTCCTATAGAAAAATGATATCAGTATCTCAATTTCTTATTTGAAAAATGTTCAGTAGTTTACTGGTTCCCTTATTAATTGTTGAAACAAATAACAACTTGAATAAGAATTCATTTAACAATAGTATGAGAGTCTCAGCATCACAGACCACTGTGTAAGATTTGGTGCAGAGAACAGACATAGATACCCTTTACCTAGTACTTATGTCTTTCTTAAGTTCATATCCTGACAACAAATGCAACAATAATTCCTTTAGCTGAAGCGCCAATGCTTTGACCACCTGATGTGAAGAGCCAATTCATTGGAAAAGACCATAATTCTGGAAAAGATTAAGGACAAGAGGAGAAGGAGACACAGAGGATAAGATAGTTGGATGGCATCATCAACTCAATGGGCATGAGTTTGAGCAAATTCCGGGAGATAGTGAAGGACGGAGATGCCTGAGTTGCTGCAGTCCTTAGGGTCGCAAAGAGTCAAACATGACTGACAACAGCAGTTCCTTTAGATGCCATGACTTTCTTTTAAAACATAATAAATACAGAAATAATTTCAACACCAGCAATAGCTACTTCCTAAATCCTTTAGCTGAAGCGCCAATGCTTTGACCACCTGATGTGAAGAGCCAATTCATTGGAAAAGACCATAATTCTGGAAAAGATTAAGGACAAGAGGAGAAGGAGACACAGAGGATAAGATAGTTGGATGGCATCATCAACTCAATGGGCATGAGTTTGAGCAAATTCCGGGAGATAGTGAAGGACGGAGATGCCTGAGTTGCTGCAGTCCTTAGGGTCGCAAAGAGTCAAACATGACTGAACAACAGCAGTTCCTTTAGATGCCATGACTTTCTTTTAAAACATAATAAATACAGAAATAATTTCAACACCAGCAATAGCTACTTCCTAAACCACAAAAACAAAAATCAGAACCTTTGTTAAGGAGTTTGTACCTTATGCTTATGTGATAAATGGGGAGCCATTTACATATTTTAATTAGTGGTGTGATGACAGCAAGTTTGTTTTATAAAGAGAAGATCTTTCTTAATCTATGTGTCAACTGCTCAAGGTGCACACCTTTCAACTCTGAGGTTACACACAATTACATTAGATTTTCTAATCCTGCTCATTTATCTCATTATATCTTGACTTCACATTTTCTCTCCCATAACATACACATGTTAGGTAGTTAGATAGGAAACAGGAGTCCAGAATGGCGGTGGCTAAAAGACAAGGAAAGGAAAAGCCTGTGAAAATAGAACAAAGGAAGGTCCGAGGACTGGAGTGAGGACCTCAGGTAGAACAAACAGCACACCTGGCTAGCCCGATTTACATAGGGCAGGCCCAGGGGGAAGAAAAAACATATAAAAAAAGGAGCCAAAGGTCCAGAGGTCTCTCTCTCTCCCTCACACTGTCGCACTCCCCCATTCTCTTCTCTTAGCGTCTTTGGGTTGGCATGCCCTCATGCCTCGAGGATGGATTTTCCTGCGATTTTCTAAATAAAATAGAGCTGTAACATGGAGCTGTAACACTGATCTGTCTAAGAGCTATAACACGGTCTGGTCGAGACCTGAGCGGTACAACACAGTCTGTCCAAGACCCGAGAGCTATAACACGGTCTGTCCAAGAGACATTTGAAGCAACGTCCGTTGCTTCAAATTTTTGTTGAGATGAGACAGAACCAAGGAGAATACACTCCCCTGACACACAAAATAATTTCTTAGTAGAGATGTAAAACGAACAAAATACATCACTCATGTACACCCGTGGCGGATTCATGTCAATGTATGACAAAACCAATACAGTATTGTAAAGTAAAAAAATAATAATTAAAAAATAAAACCAGAACTGAGTCCAAAAAAAAAAGAGTTTAAGCAAAAACCTTTTTTAAATAAAATGTAGATCAGACATATTTGGAGGTCTCTGCTTTAAAAACTCAGATCGCAATGCCCTCACACAACAGGAGTCATCTTAGGACACAGAAAAACACAGAAAGGTGACTCATCACCTCAGATTCTCTTTAGTGGGAATTTCCAATTTCTTCAATAAAACAGGAGAGCTTAAAGTCCCTAATCCCCAACCAAACACCTCACCTTCCCAAAGCACACATACACAAGCATGCACACACATACACTATCTCACAGTGATAGTAATCACATACTAGGCTGCAGATTTTTGCTGCTAGCCTGTACCATCCAGCCTGTACCATCCTTGTTAAATGTTCCTGCCTGCAGGATAAAATGGCATATTCCAGTTGTCATAGAAACCAGAATGTCATCAAAATGCTCTTGTTCATGTTAGCTTTTCAAGGAAATCAGGAAATGAAAGCACATTCTCAGAATCATAGTGTTATATTTGATCTTAGTCCCTTATGCTATCCCAATCTAATGAAGGAAATATTGGAGACAATACTTGCCATGGTAGAGGCATTTAGAGAAAGCAAGCTTTTTACACAAGGGATTAGCAAGGAAATAAAGAAGGGTTAAGCAGTATGGTTCCCCTGTTAGAGACACAGACCCATGTTCCAGTTTCTGTTACAAACCACCTTTTGATCTGCCAAAATACAAGACAGGTGGAAGCCTGTGGGTTGCTGGTCATTTTAAAATGACCCACAGAGCATAAAGTATCTGGATGTCAGACGAAGGCAAACTAGAAAATCAGGTTTTCGCCAGGGTCAAAAGAAGTTGTGCCTACTTTTCATCAAGTGTGTATTATTAGGGCTTCAAGGAGAAAATGGCTCCTGAGAAGAGTCACAACTCCAGGAGAAACAACCACGAAGTGGCCAGGGCCCTGGGGCAGCAGAGAGATAAATCGAAGTATCTCGCATTTGCAATCTGGTTTGCCCAGGTAATGCTGAAACCACACTGTTAGGGGATAATCTTAGAGGTAGGTTTGTTACAACCACCTTGAGATTGTTTTTAATTAATAAGATTGATAAGGACTGCACAAAGTCATCAGGGTGCACAAGCACGCACAGTTCTGTCTCACATTCACATTCGACAAAACAGCAGAGCCATGCAGCACTTTCTCCTGTAATAAGCCTAGGGGCAATGCCTATGTGATCGGTCCTGAGCAGTAGTGCGCATGTAACAGGCCCCCAGGAGAGGAGGCGGTGCAGTCTGGTTTCCAGCAGTTTCAGGTTCCCTGGTTTAACCCGTTTACCCACCCCCTCCACACACACACACACACACACACACTGTGACCTGCTATTTTTAGCCACTGAGATGATGTCAATGAGAACTGCGTTAGCAAGTGATGCAGAGAACCAGCTTTCTTGTCCTGGTCTGAGCAAGCTCCAGCCCACCACTGGATCTACCCACTTTAGAGCAAAACAAGATCATCCCCCACTGTGTGGGAGCCACAGGAGAAGCGCCCTGATGGATTAGAGATATACCAGTGTGCAAACTGCATAAAGGATTTCAAAAGGTTCTTAACATACAGGAAATGGAGGTGGTTATCAAGACTATTAAGACTAGCTACTATCTAGTTTCTCGGGGAGAGCAAATAGTGAGGTATTGTGCTCACTCAATTTCAGAAAAATAGAGGACAATTTGAGTCTCAGATCTGTCATTCATCCCCCAGCGTGACTTTCCCAATGCCGCTTAACCACTCTGTTCTTTATTCTCCATTTTGGTGAAATAAAGTGATAATGTCTCTTATCTTTAAAAGGTTGATCAAAGGTCACTAAAGAAAATAGAATATTTTTGTTTTTGAAAATATGCTTATTTTTCCAAAATTGTATGCTTCTTATTCAAGCATGAAATGGGTTTAACGTTGCTACTTTAAGTGAATAAATACATTAAAAGTGCTGAGTATTATTTTCTTGTTTTCAAATACTGGCAAATATAAGCCACCTAAATAAAGCTTTTGAGGGTCTTCAGAACAAAAAGTTTGAGAGAGCTGTTTTGTAGAATTCAGGAAGGCAGCCATAAATCTGCTTCATACGTGTCATGAGCTGACTTTCAAAACATCAAACTCCCACCATTTGTCTCCAAAAAGTACAACACAACAACCAGAATGCAAAATGTCACCTGCATTGCAAAGTGGTAAGATCAGGTCTACAAGATCCCTCATGTCTCTGCTTAGCCTATGTAAAGGCTCATAGGATCTATCCTCCTTAGTTAAGGAGACATGAGAGTGTGTACACCCTATTTTGGAGGCATTTTGCCCCTTCAAATTTTTCAATAAATGATGACATTCTAGAATTTTCATTTGTCATGCAACTTATTCCACATCACTTCATAGTGTTCCGCCTTGCTTTGTAAATTAGCAATATTATTCCAATGCATGTATGTATTTATATGTGTTTGGAATTTGCTTCATGTTGTATCTTAAGCATCCTTTTCAAAAAGTAAACGTAATACCTCTCTGTTCTGAGAAATCACAGGAATAAGTGCCACCTGCTGACCAGAGCTGGTATTCTGCACAATGAGCATGAAAAGGAAACATACCCAGGACGCTAGGTCAACTGGAGACAAGTTTTACAGGCAAGACTCTTCAGCCCATGGGATATTTCACCATCACCTAATGACAAGGCTAATCTTCAAGTCTAACTGTCTTCCTCTCAAAACAGAATACTGTGTAGAGCACAATGACATATATTATTTCCATCTCTTTTTTTCCCCTTCATAATAGGAGAGCTTATTGAAAATTCTAAGAACTGGTAGAGACTTTCAAAGTAAACATGAGTATCTATGTATCCACATTTTTATTCTATCCATACATATATTTTGTTACTTTTAATATATTTTTTCTTTTAATTTTTAGAATTTTAAAATTTATTTAATTTTAATCTAAGGATAATTGCTTTACAGAATTTTGCTGCTTTCTGTCAAACCTTAGCATGAATTAGCCATGGTATACATAAGTATGCAAAAGTAGGAAGTCAAGAAACACCTGGAGTAACAGGCAAATTTGGCCTTGGAATGCAGAATGAAGCAGGGCAAAGACTAATAGAGTTTTGCCAAGAAAATGCACTGGTCATAGCAAACACCCCCTTCAACAAGAGAAGACTCTACACATGAACATCACCAGATGGTCAACACCAAAATCAGATTGATTATATTCTTTGCAGTCAAAGATGGAGAAGCTCTATACAGTCAACAAAAACAAGACCAGGAGCTGACTGTGGCTCAGATGATGAACTCCTGATTGCCAAATTCAGACTTAAATTGAAGAAACTAGGGAAAACCAGTAGCCCATTCAGGTATGACCTAAATCAAATCCCTTATGATTATACAGTGGAAGTGAGAAATAGATTTAAGGGCCTAGACCTGATAGATAGAGTGCCTGATGAACTATGGAATGAGGTTCGTGACATTGTACAGGAGACAGGGATCAAGACCATCCCCATGGAAAAGAAATGCAAAAAAGCAAAATGGCTGTCTGGGGAGGCCTTACAAATAACTGTGAAAGGAAGAGAGGTGAAAAACAAAAGAGAAAAGGAAAGATATAAGCATCTGAATGCAGAGTTCCAAAGAATAGCAAGAAGAGATAAGAAAGCCTTCTTCAGTGATCAATGCAAAGAAACACAGGAAAAGAACAGAATGGGAAAGACTAGAAATCTCTTCAAGAAAATTAGAGATACCAAGGGAACTTTTCATGCAAAGATAGGCTCGATAAAGGACAGAAATGGTCTGGACCTAACAGAAGCAGAAGATATTAAGAAGAG
>SJXQ01010235.1:203179-233302 GCA_006408695.1 Aepyceros melampus | reverse complement strand
AGGAACAGAAACCACCATCATCTCCTGGGTAGATAATTACAATAGTCTCTTAACTGTTTTCTCACTTGATCGCCTACAATCTCTTCTGTGTTTCGTAGCTAGAATGGTCTTTACCTAGCAGTGGCCAATAAAGTCCTCCTTGACGGAGTCCTTGTCTGCCTCTCTGTTCATTCCATTTCTGCTGCACTGAGCTTCCCTGTATTCTTTGATCATGCTGGGTGCATTCCCAGGGCTTAATGCTGGTTCATGCATTGCTCTTCCTTCAGGTCTCTGCACTGCTTGCTCCCACAGGTCATTCATGTCTGCTTAAAAAGGGTTTCAGAGAGTCTACTTCTTGAGAGAGATCTCCAATGATCACACTATACACACTAGTGATCACCTTGCCCCCAATTTCTCCTTGTCTCTCTTGCTTTTTTTTTTTTTATGGTATGCTTTCTGGAATGTAATGATTTTTTTACTTGTTTATTACTTATCTTCCTCACTAGAATGTAAACTCTGAGAGCAGGAACTTTATATCCTGTTCATTCCAGTGCCTAGAAAAGTCCCTGACACACAGTAAGCCAGAAATGCAACTTTAGGAAATTGTATGTGTAGTAAAATTATCTCTAAATTAGATTAAGTGATTCTACCTTTTAAAGATTTTAAACCAAAGGAGAACTATTAAATCAGTTAAATGATGCTGTGATTTTTTTTTTGCATTAAATACTTATATGTGAAATGTTAAGATTTAGAACTTATTATCAAGATTATATATTTATGCAAAGGATGTGCTAAGTAACATTTAAAGAATAAGCTTGGAGTGTAGTTCTTCTGTTTGTTGTAGTGTTTAACATTCTTTGTTTGTCCTCTAATTATAATGTTAGTGATGTTAATGTTATAATAATATTTCTTCTTACTCTGGCAAACTATTTTTCATCACTCTAAATTCTTGATTTAAAGTTTCTGTTGATCTTGATTTTGGAGGGGAATGTGTTATTATCTGAGCTTTTTCTTTTTAAACTTAATAGAGTAGCATTTATAGACACCCTTTTAAATATTGTCATTTTAAAAATTTTCTGTATTTATTTTTTTTGGCTTTTCTCAAGATGCGGTGAGCTGGGGCTACTCTCTAGTTGCAGTACATGAGTGTCTCATTGTGGTGGCTTCTTGTTGCGGAGCACGGGCTCTAGGGTGCTCAGTCTTCAGTAGCTGCTGCACGTGGGCTCAGAAGATGTGGTTCCTGGGTTCTAGAGCACAGGCTTAATAGCTGTGGTGCACAGGCTTAGTTGCTCAAGCCTGACATGGGATCTTCCTGGATCAGAGAGAGAACCCATGTCTCCTGCTTGCTTGGCAAGTGGATTCTTTACTACTGAGCCACCAGGGAGGCCACGTTTTGCCATTTTTAAAGACCTTTCCTTTAAGTCACTATACAGTAAAAGCGTTCATGGAAAGTTTTGTGTGATATAATTCAAATAAGCAATTTGCTAACTGATAGTATTAGAAATCTAGGATAACCTAGGAATATTATTTATTTATGTGTTAATATAATTTAAAAGCATGTGAGGGGCCAGTATCTTTTATTAAGGTATCACTGAACTTTCTTATACATCGGAGCATTCAGTGATGTATATTTAAATTTTGTCAGTAGTATAGTCATAGTTTCTGACTTCTCAAAATTGCATATTCTTTTGAAAAGAAGGAATGATGAAGAATGATGGGGAGATTTATATAATTTAGTGAAGGTGGTGTGGTGTAATGGACAGATGCACATGTAAAGAATTAATATTGAATAACACTTATTGAGTATTGTACACCAGGCATTATTGTAAGAACTTTGCTCTGTTGTATAAATCATGTTAAATCTGGTTGAATTGTTTATTATTTATACCAATTTAACTTGTTTATTTTGTGGATAGGAGATTGACGCACACACAGAAAGGTGTTTGCCCAAGATCTTGTAGCTGGTAAATGGTGGCGCCTGGATTTGAGTTCAGAAACAAGGTGGATGTCGGCAGAAACTGAGTGGGGCAGGGCATGGGAACAGCCAGCCAGTGATGGTTTTGTTTGATGTAAAATCCCATCCAGATAATGCCGTTTGAGCAGGTCTGTCATACACAGGTGTTCAGAAACTCATGTTGACAAAGAGGCAGACTTTTAATGGTCATGTGTTGCTTTGACTTTTTAAAAAATAATTTTATTTGTTTATTTTGGCTTGCTGGGTCTGTTGCTGTGGGGGCTTTTTTCTAGTTGCGGTGAGCTGGGGCTATTCTCTGGTTGTGGTGCTTGGGCTTCTCTTCTCATGTGTGTGCTTAATTGCTCAGTCATGGCTGAATCTTGCGGCCCCATAAACTGTAGCTTGCCAGGCTCCTCTGTCCATGGGCTTCTCCAGGCGAGAATACTGGGGTGAGTTGCCATCTCTGACCCAGGAATCGAACTCTGGTTTCCTGCATTGCAGGCCGACTGAGCTACGAGGGAAGCTCTCTTTTCACAGTGGTGTTTTTCTTGTGGAGCTTGGCCCTAGGGTCCCTCAGCTTCAGTAGTTGCTGCTCCAGGCTCTAGAGCACTGGCTCAGAAGTTGCAGTGCACGGGCTTAGTTGCTCCTTGGCATGTGGGATCTTTCTGGATCAGAGATTGAACCAGTGTCTTCTGTGTTGGCAGGCAAATTCTTTACCACTGAGGCACCAAGGATGCCCTGCTTTGACTTCTTAAAGAATGTTTCTATCAATAGTTTTCTTCTGCCAAAGAAGGTAATAGATGTTAGAAGAGAACAACAGTTGGAATAAGGATTGAACTTCGCTATTTTAAAAAGGTGAATGTTAGTTAATTTTTGTACCCTGAAGTAAGTTTTTCTTCGTAGACCCTGAAACAATGATATTAAGTAGTGAGTTTAGTCTGAAAACTGTCTGGAGTGCAAACAAGTCGTAAAATAATAATGCCTTACATTTGTATATAGCTTTTCACTTTCTCAAGTAGTTTGGGAAACATCTCAATTTATCTTTGTAACACCTCTGTGGAATAGGCAGGATAGATATTTTGCCATTTGATAAGTTTCCATAGAGGAGAAAGGTGCTTGCCTAAGGACAAGCCCTTGAATAACCTCTAGTTGCTAGACCCTCTTTTATAAAGATTCTATTCATAAAGGACATCACTATTGCTTTGCAAAACTGCCAGAGTGTAAGTGGTAGATTTCTGCATTGAATGGTGTTATGTATGGACTTGATCTCTTACATTAGTGATTGAGAAGTTCTTCATCTGGAGGCAGAATATACTTGGCATGATGAATTTGGGCAAAGATGGCCTCTTGTAATTGGTGTGTTCTTAGTGTTTGTTATACTTAAAGCCTAGACGTTTTTAAGAAATACAGCTTAGATTAAAAATATAATTCTTGTAGCAACACAGTTGTAATCTTTTTTAAACTGATATTTTTCGTTAAGACCTTTTCCAGTTAGGCTATAATAATATTGATGCTGTTTTGTTTATATTGTAGATTAGCATAGGAGTTAGGGCACTTTGGTTCTTTGAAATCTAGAAAGGTGTTTTGATAGCTTCTGAAAAGACTCATGTAATGTGTGCAGTAGGGAAATGATAAAAATTTAGTATGTCACCTGCTCCTCCTGTTCATTTTGAAACTATTCTGAATTGCACTGATTTAAATTGGTCTGAGATATTAAGAGGAATTTTTCAAAAATCTTAAAGATATCTGTATAAGGGAATAAAATCAGGTGCAAATTTACAGAATCACTTCACTTTAATGATGATTGAAAAAATGTGACATTGTTTTTCAGAAATCTATATGATTGCTGAATGTTTTGTATTCTTAAGTTGCATCTTTCAGTTCTCAGTGTTATTCTCCTTTTCCGTGGTGCTGTCTTGTAATTGCCTCCTTGTTACCACCCCCTCCCTCTTGGTCTGCCATCTGTTGGCTTGGCTCTTTATTTCACTATAGGAAGGCAGGAAAGAGTTCTTGTACACAAGATAAAACTAGTCCTGTTTGGAGTTTGGTGAGCTGGAGCATTTATACAATATGTCTTCTGATGATAAATTCCAGAAGTACCATAAGCCCACAGGAATAGTAGCAATGACTCTGCAATACTGTCTACAACTTAAATAAAAATTAAAAAAATTATAATTAGACTATTATTTTCATGGAAAGCCATAAACTGGCTGGATATTATTAACAGGCTTATAAATAAGAATTAATTATTACATAGAGTTTAACATATTGAGTATTCGTGAAATTCTTGCAAATGATTTCATACTTTATAAACATGATTTGTTCATGGTAAACTTAAATTCACGTATGCATGACTGTGCATTAATCTTTTATGGGAATACATAGAGGCTATTTGCAGTCCTAGCTAGATAATTCAATTCCAAGACAGTGTTTATTTTAAAAAATATTTTTATTACAAAATCTTTTAAACATATACTAAAAGTAGAAAAAAAGGTATAAAGTGCTCCCATGTACCTATGATTGAACCTTCTTGAATTATTATACACAATCTTATTTTCTTTATATTTTTGTCTACCACTACACACTCCCAATTCTGGACTTTTTTGAACCATATCCTGGGCATATTTAATTCGTAAGTTTAGGTATTTCAATATGATCTCTAAAAGATAGTCATTTTCTCTTTTTATTAAGTAAGCATAATACCATTATCTTAAAAAATTTTATAACAAGGTGTTATTGTCATCAAACATGTAGTCAGGTTTTGTATTTTTCTGATTGTTTTATATACATACACAGTTTGCTTGAAGTGGATTCCAAATAAGGTCTGTAGTTTACAGTTATCTTGTATATTAAATCATTTTTAATCTTTAGGCTCTCCTTCCTTTTTGGGTTTTTTTTTTTTGTTGTTGTTAATTTAAGAAACCAGGTTTTTGAGAAGTTTCCTATAGCCTCATTTTGCTGATTGCATCTCTGTGCTGTAAATGTCATTTAACATGTTCTGTCCCCTGAATTTCTTGTAGTAAATTGATAGATTTGTCAGGTTTTTTTTTTTTTTTTCTTTTGGTAGGTGTACTTCATAGGAGAAATCTGTGTTCCATCAGGTCTTGTTTTCTTTTTGTGATATTGGCAGTCACTGATGATCATTCTTTAGGGACTGCAAAATAGTGAAATTCTGTTGTTCATGTATCAGATGTTTTGGGTTTTTTTAAGATGATGTTTTTTAGGATAGTCCTTCAGTAGTGTAAATTGTACATTTTGGGCCTTGTGTTTATATTTGAACGGGTTCTGGGATGATTTGACAAGGTTCTCTGCTGAATTCTTTTAAAAAGGAAAGAGGGTAGATCTTTATATTATTGAAAATCCAGAAGAAACTTGGGAATCTTGAATAACTAGAGTTTTACATTTGGCCAGTAAATAGCTGAACATCCCATCATGAGATAACAGCTTGTCTCATAGCATGTGTAGCTGGTCATTGGGGTTTGTTCTTTTGCAGTCAGTGTTCATTTTCAGAAATTTCAAAAGTAATTTGTTCAAGGCAGCAGTTATTAGTTTTTTGAGTCTGATTTCTTGGCATGAATTTGAGAATAGACTTTGGTGTAAATCAGATTTAAGAAATTTTTGAGTTAATGTAGCATAGCATATTTTGTATTAAAAGTTGTCAAGAACTAGAGCAGCAGCACTTCCCAGTGTAGATCCTTGACAAAAAGGTTTTGAGGTCAAGTAAACTGATGTACTATGTGTACTTTTTCCTCTCTTGATACGTGATATAGTACATGTTAACATGTAAAAGACCTACAGTAAGGAACCTGTTTAATATTAACTCAACATTTTCCAAATTTATTTGATAACTGAGGCTTCCCCCTGTTCCCCCATAGCATCCTGAAGAACTAGTGGAACAAGGTTTCCAGAGGAAACAGATTTTGGGAAATATGAATTGGCTTTGAACAGAGAATAAAGAAAAATGTCTAATGATGATGAGTGTGTGTTACTTCACTACAGTGATGTGGGGAAATTTTTGATAGATAAATAATAAGATGGAAGGTATATATGTATATAAATCAATTATCCTCCAATTAAAAATAAATAAATAAAAATTTAAAAAATAAGACATTTTTTCCAATGAAAATAAAAGAAAGAGGCAAATGTTGTTTGTTTTATCTTAGCCTGTAAGCATTATACTTTTAGAGAAGCCATGTTACGAAGGGAATTCAGTCATATATAACATTACATGCTAGGCACTGTTTTCAGTTCTTTATATATAATTTGTAATTTGTTAATCTTTACAGCAAACTTATCCAGTAGGTGCAGTGTTGTTATCCCAGTTTTACAGATAAGGAAATTGAGGCACAGAGAGATTAAGCAAATAGTTCAAGGTTATACTGCAGAGTTGTTGATACAGCAGAACCAGAATCTAAACCTAGGCACCTGGCTCCAGAGTCCTTGTGCATAGCCACTGCTCTACACTGCAAGATGTGGCAGATGGAGATCATGAAATACAAGTTAGATTAAGAGAGGATATAAACTCTGTTTCGAAGCACCATACATATTTTCTTTAACTTTCAGGCAATCAGTGTCTGAGAGAAGAATGTGGAGAGCTGACTGTATCCCAGTGAAGATAGAAAACATGGAAACCTGGAAACTGTTATCCATAAAGGTACACCTCTCAAAGATACAGATTAGGTGATGTAAGTAGAATGCTGAGTTAAGAGGACATTGTTATACCAGAATTTCAGATGTAGAAGGGAATTGGAGCTTACTTTATAAGACCCTTTCATTTTACATATGATCTGAGGTTCCATAGTTTGTTCATGTGCTTGTAGTAGTAATCATAGCTCACATAAATGTACTTCATTTTGCATTTGTACTTCATTCTACATTCATGTAGACTCTTGTTCGATCCTCTAAATGATCCTGAAAGGCAGGTAGATCCTATATTTTCTACAACAAAACTGGGTTTTGAATTTTTTTTCTTGGCAGGGGCACATACCACATGGCATGCAGAACTTCGTTGATCAGGGATCAAACCTGTGCCCCTTGCCTTGGAAGCACAGAATCTTAACTGCTAGACTACCAGGGGAGTCCAAATCTGGTTATTGAGTTTAGATATGACACATCCTAAAGGCTAAAATTTCGTATACTAAATCACGTTGCCTCAGTTCCTAATGAATAACATGTAAGAGTAGTGCATGCTTTTGGAATGAGATGACTTGGGTCAGAAAGAAAACCTGCATTTTGACAAATGGAACTCCCTCCTAAGTGTAAAAGATAGTATGTGTTAATTGGAAACAGTAATTTTTAGATGGTATAGAGGAAAATAAAGAAAAAAGTAAAAGCTACCTCACCACACAGAGTAACTACTGTTAAATTCTAATGTGTAGTTCTTGAGATTTTTTTCTAGATTTTTATGTACTCAGAGAATTGTTCAAAATTACATATATATATATATTATTGCTTTATAACCTAACATGTTGTGTTCTTAAAAGAGAATATTCATAGGCATTTGGTCTTTTGCCTCTAACCTAGTAAAAAAGGTACATGCAAGAACAATAGGCATAAAATGATAGCATCCTGGGCCAACTGAGATGTGTGGTCCCTTCCCTAGTACACAGTTTAATAGCTGACCTGTTAGTAACAGAGTGAATAGATAAAAAAACCTGTTTGGGGTTAGGTTAATTTAAGGAGGCAGTGAGTATGGTAGTCACCCCTATCCATGGTTTCACTTTCTGCAGTTTCAGTTAACCACTGTCAACCATGGTCTGAAAATATTAAATGGAAAATTTCAGAAATAATTCATAATTTTTAAATTGCTTGCCATTCTGAGTAACTTGATTAAATCTTTGGTGGTTCTGCTGCATAAATCACCCCTTTGTACAGTGCTTGAGTTCAAGGACCCTTATTTTACTTAAAATACAACAAAAGCAGTGATGCCAGTAATTCGGATATGCCAAAGAAACAGTCAGGTGCTTCCTTTAAGGGAAAAATGAAAGTTCTCAACTTCATAAAGAAAATCGTATGCTGAGGTTGCTAAACTCTATGATAAGAATGAATCTTCTACCTATGAAATTGTGAGGAAGGAAATAGAAAATTTGTAATAGTTTTGCTGATGCACCTCAAATTGCTTAAGTTATGGCTACAGTGCATGATAAGTGCTTAGTTAAGATGGGAAGGGCATTATATTTGTAATAAGATATTTTGAGAGAAGGACCATAATTCGCGTAACTTTTATTATGATATATTGTTATATATACTGTTTTACGTATATTGTTATATTCTATTTTATTGTTGTTAATCTCTTACTATCCTAATTTATACATTAAACTTTATAATGTATATATGTATTGTATATATATAATATATATAATGTATAAATATATATATAATGTAAAAGTGTATAATTTATAAGTCCATGGTCTGTATAGTCCATGGAATTAATTCTCCAGGCCAGAATACTGGAGTGGGTGGCCTTTCCCTTCTCCAGGGGATCTTTCCAACCCAGGGATCTAACCCAGATCTCCCACATTGCGGGCAGATTCTTTACCAACTGAGGCACAAGGGAAGCCCAAGAATACTGGACTGGGTAGCCTATCCCTTCTCCAGCAGATCTTCCTGACCCAGGAATTGAACCAGGGTCTTTTGCATTGCAGACGGATTCTTTACCAACTGAGCTATCAAGGAAGCCCAGGATATGTATAGGGAAAATATAATATATTTGGATTTGGTACTGGCCGAGTTTGAGGTATCCACTAGGGGTCTTGGAACATATTTCTTGCAGATCAAGAGAGGGTACTGCAGTGTAGTATAAAGCTTTATTTTAGTGTTTTTTTTTTCTGTAGAATTTGGGATCATTGATTGTTTTGTAGTTTGATGTGGAAAAAACTCTTTTCACACTATACTGGATTAAAAGACAAGTAACTGAGACTCTTAAGGAAACATTAAAATAATAAAGTATAAGTTTTTTGAAACAGTCTGAATATGGGCTTTTCTAGTGAGTTTGTGGGTTGTGTGGGGGTTATGTAACCATCTCTAATTATCAATATACTGTTGCAGTGGTGGGAGGGGAAAGGAGCCTATGGTGTTGGGTTGTGGAAGGGTTTTTTATACTTGAAGTTGGTTCTTTAGCAACTCTCGCTTTCTGTTTTCATGACTACATCTAATAGTTTGCTTTATTAATCATTCTCTTTGCCCAAGCAGATTTTTGGCATGATCTTATTTTCAAAATGTTTTCTTTTTTAGGATTAGATTATATTGTATTTACATCTCTTAATATTTCCTTGTTAGTTTAAAATTAATAGTAAAGCTTATGATTTTAGGCATGCTAGTTCTTTTGCATTTCCATATAAATTTTAAAGTAAGTTCATCTGTAGATGCAAAAAAATCTTGCTGTGATTTTGATAGATATTGTACTAAATCTCTAGATCATTTGGAGGGAGAACTGGCATTTTTATATTTAGTCCTCCACTCTAGGAACATGGCGTATCTCTTCATTTATTTAGAATTCCTTTGATTTCTTTCATCTGTGACTTGCAAGTTTTAGCCTATAGATCCTGTATATGTTAGTCTTGCATATACGTGTTTTAGTTTTTAAAAAGTTTAAAACCTTTCAGAGTATCATATATCTTCATAGAAGTGTATGTGAACTAAATAAATATACAGCTTGATTACTTTCATGGAGATGGAATTATTTTCAAATTTTGCTATTTTCTGTTAACGAGAGATTTTCAGGAGGGAGGTAGGGTTCAAGATGAAGGAAGAAGAAAAGCTTTCCATTTCTCCTTTGTCAGGTCTTCATAGTGTGACTTCATTGTTTTGTTTAAAGGTGAATTCTCAAGGAACATAGTCATAGATAGTTAAGCTCATTTCCAAATTAACTTTGCGACTTAGATTTTTTCCTGTTGTAATTTACCATGTTACAATAGATTAGCTTTGATGTTTTCTAATATAGGAAATTCATAACTATTTCAAAACAATGAAGATGCGGGTTAAAGATTTAAGAGATGGAAAGATCTGCCTTCTCATTTTTGTTGAACCGGTTATTCCCTGCCCGTTAGCTTCCTTCTGTGTACTTTGTACAGAGCACAAGCTTAAGTAAACTTGTCATCTTGCTGTCTGGTTTTTATCTTCCTTCTAAGAAGGGTAGGCAACGTAGGGTCTATGTTTATGGGACCGCCCTGGTCCATTTTGAGTAAGATTCATTATTCTAATTCTGAGTTTACAAAGATGATATCATTATAATTACTTCAAATAACCATCTTTCGGGGAAATTTAAAGTGGTATTTGATTAATACAGATACTCCAGGAATAAATGAGTTTGTTACGTATGCTCCACCAGGAAGGACATGGTTAATAATAGAAAAACCATATATATCATTTAACTCCTCTGTATATTCTTATTGTAAAAGATAGTCTTTTTCTTTTTATAAAAAAAGATAATTTTTTTCTCCCCTCATTTTTATTACTGAAGCTCAGCTATGCTTGATTTGCTATTTCTGCCCACTTCCACAAACTCTTATTTTGAAAAAATTTTAAATCTATAGAAAAGTTGAAGAATAGTACAACAAACTCCTATATGCTTTTCATTTAGTTTCATAGATTGTAACACTTTGTTGTGGGTGCTTTTTTTCTTTTCTCTAAACATACCCCCCCACCCCACCCCCCAATTTGCTTTATGTGAGAGAAGTTGTAGTCACTAAGATATTCCCTCACCCCCTCAACCTCAAAAAAAAATTTTTTTTTTCAGGTGTGCATCTCCTAAAAATAAGGACATTTCCCAGTTAACCACCAGAAAATAACATGAATTCATTATCTAATACGCAATGTCTGTATTTAAAGTTTTGTCTTCCACTTATCTTTTCTACCCTTTTTTTTTTTCTGATTCACAATTCAATCATATTCACATATTACTTTTGGTTTCTTTGCCACTTTAGTCTCTTTTAGTCTAGAACAATCCTTTGCCTCCCTCCCCTCTTTTTCAGTGATACTGACTTTATTGAAAAATTAATCTAGGCCATTTGTCTTACATAATATACTACAGTCTGAATTTGCTGATTGTTTCTTTAAGATTATGTATGAATTTTGTGATCAGTGATAACATGCTAAATTTGATCATTAATTTAAAGTGGAGGCTGTTACCAGATCACTTTACTCTTTAAGTGCACATTCCCCTACTCCCTTTGTAACTGATCATTAATCTAGGAAGTGTGGTATTTTGAGATTATGTGAAAATCCTCTGTTGTTGCACGTGGGCTTTCTTTAGTTGGAGCGAGTTAGGGCTGCTCCTCATTGTGGTGCATGGGCTTCTCATTGCGGTGGCTTCTCCTGTGGAGCACAGGCTGTAGGTGCACGGGCCTCAGCAGTTGCAGCACATGGCCTCAGTAGTTGTGGCTTGAGGGCTCTAGAGCATGGGCTCAGTTGTGGTGTAAGGGCTTAGTTGGCATGTGGAATCTTCTCCAACCAGGGATTGAAACCGTGTCCCTTGCATTGGCAGGCAGATTCTTATCCAGTATACCACCAGGAAGTCCTGTATATTATTTATTTAACCAGTTTCTTATTGGTGGACTTAAGACTGTTTCTTCTTTTTGTTCTTTATACCTTTTATTCTTTTCTGCTACTCTAAAAGACTGTGATGAATAGGATATTTCTTAGTTTAAGCATTACCTTATTCTTAATTAAAATTGCATAATGCAAATGTTGATTGAGCCTAATCTTATTGAGTATACCTTCTAAATATCCTTAAAATTTATCTCCTCACAAACCCAATCCATTATGACTGTTTTCTTTTAGGCCCTCATCTCTTACTTTTGGGGTATTTCTTGTGTCCTGAGCATTCTGTTCTTCTTTCTCAGTATTATCCACAGAGCCTGCCAGGCTCCTCTGTCTATGGGATTTCCCAGGCAAGAATCCTGGAGTGGGGTTGCCATTTCCTTCTCCAAAGGATCTTCCCAACCCAGAGCCCAAACCCAAGTCTGCTTCATTGGTGGGCAGATTCTTTACCACTGAGTTTGCTATTTCTCCATTCTTTATTTTAGGGAGCCTCATAAAAATGAGTTCTTAAAATGTAAGTTGGATATATCATTGGGAGTTTAGTAAGGATAAATTTACCAAAAAATGTTACGAGTGCCATGACTTAGGCTTTAAATACTTGCAAATAGATGGTTCTAAAGAAGAGGGAGATTTTTCTCTACAAAGAGCATGTGATGAGGAGCACAATGGCAGCCCACTCCAGTACTCTTGCCTGGAAAATCCCATGGACGGAGGAGCCTGGTAGGCTGCAGTCCATGGGGTCGCTAAGAGTCGGACATGACTGAAGTGACTTAGCAGCAGCAGCAGCAGCATTGGCCTCTTCAAGCCTCTAGATATCTACTTTTGTTGAAGTCTATTGTCTGATTCATGGCCTCTGGTGAGCTACAAATTAAGGTGTCCTGCATATACTGACATTACTATTTGTATTTCTGGAATAATTGTATCTATTTGCATAACAGATTGTTGAACTTGACAAATTGATAATTTTATTCTTTTGTTATCAAGGGTTCTTTCATTAGGAAGTGCACTGATGTTCTAAAAACCCCAAGATTGATAGCATCCATTGCTATAACGTGTTATATTGAAAACAGATTAAAAGTGTAGTAAATTTGCTCACAGCTAGTTATCATACTTTTTGTACTAGAACATATTTTTATATATCACTCGTCAAAAAAAAGGACTGTATTTCTAATGCTAGTGTATATTCTTGATGGAATGTAAAAGAAGGAACTTAAAGTAGTTCAGATTGCTTTCCTTTAGGAGATATGTGGTGAACAATTAAAGACCACACAGTGCCTACCTAACATTTACTTTCATAGTTTTCAGAGTACTTCTGTGTAAGAAAAATGGAAATTCCAAGATAAAAAAGATAACTGTGAGTAAGTTATTAGAACAGGTTTAATGGAATGGAGTGGGGTTGGGGGTTGGTGGGTGAGGATGTAGGTTCTGAATTTGTACTGAAGGAGGTATAGGACTTATTAGGTAGAGAGGAAGGGGTGGGCATTCTTGGGGGGTAGGCAGCAACATGAGTAAGGGTACAGAGTAGAAGTGAATGCATCCCAGGTGAGTGATGGTAAGGATTGGTAGGAGAAGGAAATGGCAAACCATTCCAGTATTCTTGCCTAGAGAATCCCGTGGACAGAGAAGCCTGGTGGGCTGCTCTCCATAGGGTCACACAGAGTTGGACACGACTGACGCGACTTAGCATGCAGCATGCATGCAGGGATTGGTAGGGATGCCTGCCTGGCCAAAACAGAGGGCTGCTGAGGAACATGGGGTAGTTAAGTTCTGATAAGTTAGCGTGAACTGTTCATTGTGAGCCTTGGGAAGCAGAGTGAGGAATTCTAAGCCTAGGGAGCTGTATTACTGAGGCTCTTGGCAGCGAACAAATGGACTGGTTACAGAGATTTGGGTAGAGTTAAGGAAAGCAACAAAGGATAGTGAAGTTCCCAAGGCCTTGAAGTGTCCAGAAGCCATTGATACTTTTAAGCCAGCAGGGACAGGAAAAGGAATACTGAAGCCTGATGAGAATGGGAGCAGTGGAAGCCAAGGACCTGTGGCCACAGGGGAAGGGTTCCCAGGTGGGGAGAAAGCCAGGGAAATAAGGACCTAGGCTTTTTTTTTCTTTTCATCCTCTAGTGCCTGTCATTGGCCTGACCCAAATGGAAACTAGGGAAGCTTGACAGTATAGTCCTCAAAGTAAGCCTTAAGTTCAGTTCAGTCCCTCAGTCATGTCCGACTCTTTGTGACCCCATGGACTGCAGCATGCCAGGCTTCCTTATCCATCACCAACTCCCAGAGCTTGCTTATGTCCATCAATCAATGATGCCATCCAACCACCTCATCCTCTGTCGTCCCCTTCTCCTCCTACTTTCAGTCATTACCAGCATCAGGGTCTTTTCCAGGGAATCAGTTCTTTGCATCAGGTGGCCAAAGTATTGCAGCTTCAGCGTCAGCATCAGTACTTTCAATGAATATTCAGGACTGATTTCCTTTAGGATTGACTGGTTGGATCTCCTTGCGGTCCAGGGGATTCTCAAGAGTCTTTTTCTAACACCACATTTCAAAAGCATCAGTTCTTCAGCGCTTAGCTTTCTTTATAGTCCCAACTCTCACATCCATACATGACTACTGGAAAAACCATAGCTTTGACTAGACGGACCTTTGTCAGCAGAGTAATGTCTCTGCTTTTTAGTGTGCTGTCTAGGTTGGTCATAGCTTTTCTTCCAGGGAGAAAATGTCTTTTGATTTCATGGCTGCAGTCACTATCTTCAGTGATTTTGGAGCCCAGGAAAATAAGATCTGTCACTGTTTCCATTGTTTCCCCATCTATTTGCCATGGAATGATGGGACTGGATGCTATGATCTTAGTTTTCTGAATATTGAGTTTTAAGCCAGCTTTTTCACTCTCCTCTTTCACTTTAATCAAGAGGCTCTTTAGTTCTTTGCTTTCTGCCATAGGGTGGTGTCATCTGCATATATGAGGTTATTGATATTTCTCCTAGCAATCTTGATTCCAGCTTGTGCTTCATCCAGCCTGGCATTTTGCGTGATGTACTCTGCATATAAGTTAAATAAGCAGGGTGACAATATATAGCCTTGATGTACTCCTTTCCCTGTTTGGAACCAGTCTGTTGTTCCATGTCCAGTTCTAACTGTTGCCTCTTGACCTACATACAGATTCCTTAGGAGGCAGGTCAGTTGGTTTGGTATTTCCATCTCTTTCAGAATTTTCCACAATTTGTTGTGATCCACAACAAATAGTCAAAGGATTTGGCATAGTCAATAAAGCAGAAGTAGATGTTTTTCTGGAACTCTCTTGCTTTTTTGATGATCCAACAATGTAGGCAATTTGATCTCTGGTTCTTCTGCCTTTTCTAAATCTAGCTTGAACATCTGGAGGTTCACAATTCACATACTGTTGAAGCCTCGCTTAGAGAATTTTGAACATTACTTTGCTAGAGTGTGAGATGAGTGCAGTTGTGCGGGAGTTTGAATATTCTTTGGCATTACCTTTCTTTGGGATTGGAATGAAAACTGACCTTTTCCAGTCCTGTGCTACTGCTGAGTTTTCCAAATTTGCTGGTATATTGAGTGCAGCACTTTCACAGCATCATCTTTCAGGATTTGAAATAGCTCAACTGGAATTCCATCACCTCCACTAGCTTTGTTCCTAGTGATGCTTTCTAAGGCCCACTTGACTTCACATTCCAGGATGTCTGACTCTAGATGAGTGATCACACCATCGTGATTATCCGGGTTGTGAAGATCTTTTTTATCTTCTGTGTATTTTTGCCACTTCTTCCTAATATCTTCTGCTTCTGTTAGGTCTGTACCATTTCTGTCCTTTATTGTGCCCATCTTTGCATGAAATGTTCCCTTGGTATCTCTAATTTTGTTGAAGAGATCACTAGTCTTTCCCATTCTGTTGTTTTCCTCTGTTTCTTCAAACTGATCACATGAACCACAGCCTTGTCTAACTCAATGAAACCATGAGCCATGCCATATAGGGCCACCCAAGATGGTCAGGTCATTGTGGAGAGTTCTGACAAGACGTGGTCCCACTGGAGAAGAAAATGGCAAACCATTTGAGTATTCTTGCATTGAGAACTTCATGAACAGTATGAAAAGGTAACCCTTAAAGGGCACAAAAACAGAGTATAGAAAGGTAGAAATTGTTTGTTTGGGAGACTGTGGTCAAATAGAGAATGCCTAGCCCAGGATCCATTTTAAATTACTGTAAATTTATAAGCAGAGGAATGTTATACTGAAAATGCTCCTGTAGGAAGACTCGGCTTAGTGGATTTTGAAGATCATTTTAAGAAAAATCTTTCTTCAGGCAGAATTCCAACTTGTAACAAAAAGGCAGAAGGCACTCTGTTATCTGATTTATCCTTATAGATTCTATGGGCAATATATTTTTCTTATTTCTCTGTAGACTTCTTAGACCAGAATTAATTCATCTACTGCAGAGAGTTCCTGAGATCTTGTAGCAAAGAAAGATAGAATGCAAATACCTTAAAGGGGCAAAAGAAGGATCAGTACAGAGAAGCAGCCTTGCAAAACTTGCCTGATGGTAGAGTAGAAGGGGCAGTGGTGATGAAGACAAGTACAGAAATAATAATAAATCAGGCAGAGTACGACAGATGTTATAAGGTTTGTAATGGAAAGTGTTATTAGAGTTTAGAGGAGGAAGTGGTCAAATCTGTTGGTGAGTGCAGAGTGATTAAAACATGAAAGGCTTCATGGAGAAAGGTGACCTTTAAGATTGGCCTTTGAAGGAGAAATATGGATTTTGACAGGTGAAGATTAGAGAGGTGAGGGCCATCAGTTACAGGAAATAGCGGGAACAAAGGCACCGAGGTCAAAGTGTTTGGTTTGTTAGAATTAGGATGTACTTAGGGGAATTATGGAAGATGAAAATGACAGGCAAACTTGGCTCCCTCTGGATGGACTTAAATCCACAACAATGTCTTATTTTCAGTTTCATAGGAAATGGAGAGCCATTGACTTCTTTATGGATGAGTAATGAAGTAACTGGTTAAAACAGAGCTTTTAGAACATAAGCAGAAGTAGGTAGTATGCAGTAGAATGGGTAGACTCTTTGGGAGCCCATTGCAGTTTCTCAGGGTAGATTATGACAGCTGAAGCTGGGTGGAGCCAGTGGAAATGTTAAAAGAGGCTGGGATGTAAAGGAAAGGCCTGAGTCAGACTTCTATGATTTTGACTTAGGGTACTTGAGTTGAGGTATCAGAGGAGCTGGTTTTGTAAGGATGTAGGAGCTTAGGATAGAAGAGCATTAGAAGGTAGAGAAGCTAGAAGAGATTGAAGTTAATTTTGGAATGGTGAATTGAGGGTGGGCAACAATGACATGGTGATGTCCATAGGCTTTTGGAAACAGGACTAGTGCTCTGCAGAGATACTGTCCAGAGATGTGGATTTGCAAGGTACCTATGTAGTGATGGGTTCACCTTTAGCAATGAAGATATATGGTTGATGTAAAAAGAAAGAAAAGTATTGAGGAAGAAAAAGAGGACATCTCAGAACCTTTGGGCTTTAAGTAGATAAGAGGAGGCAAGAAATCTCCCAGTTATTGGGTTAAAATTTTTTTTTAGGGGGTCAGCTTTAATGAATAGGGCTTCCCAGGTGGCTCAGTGTTAAAGAATCTGCCGATTCAGGAGATGCAGGTTTAATCCCTGGGTAGGGAAGATCCCCTGGAGAAGAAAATGGCAACCCAATCCAGTATTCTTGCCTTGAAAATCCCATGGACAGAGAAGCCTTGTGGGCTAAAGTCTATGGGTGTCATAAAAGAGTTGGACACCACTTAGCAACTAACCAACAACAATGAAGCATAATTAACATACAATAAAATTTACCATTAAGTGAACAATTTGACAAATTTTGACCAATGTATGGTCATGAAACTACTACCACAATCATGATATAGTCCATGTTCATCATCCCCAGAAATTTCCGCCATACCTCCTGTGAGTAGTTAGTTTACTCTCCGTATTCCCTAGTCACTGACAACCAGTGATCTGCTTTCTATCATTATAGTGTTGCTTCTGGAATTACATATATATTATATATATATATGGGCTTATCTTGTGGCTCAGCTGGTAAAAAATCTGCCTGCAATGCTTGAGACCTGGGTTTGATCCCTGGGTTGGGAAGATTCTTTGGAGAAGGGAAAAGCTACCCACTCCAGTATTCTGGCTTGGAGAATTCAATGGACTGTATAGTCCATGGGGTTGCAAAGAGTTGGACACGACTGAGCGACTATATGTATATATATATCTGGAAGCATAGTTATATAGTCTTTTATGCCTGGCTTCTTTAACTAGTGTAATTCGTTTGTGATTCATTTGCACTGTTGCTTACATCAGTAGTTCATTCCTTTTTATTACGAGTGACATGCCATTGTATCAATACACTGTAATTTGTTTATCCATTCATCAGTTGATGGATATTTGAGTTTCCAATTTTAAGCTATTATGAATAAAGCTGCTATGAACATTCACTTACAGATTTTTATGTGGTCATATGTTTTCTTTTTTCTGGACAAATACCTATGGAGTGGAATGGCTGCATGTACAGTAAATATAGTATATATTTAGTTTTATCTACCAGTTTTCCGCTTTATATTCTCAGTAGAAGTTCATGAAAGTTTTAGTTGCTCCACATCCTCACAAATACTTGGTATTGTTTGTTAGCCATTTTTGTGGGTTTGTAATAGTATTTCATTGTAGTTTTAATTTGCATCTCTCTAATGACTAATGTTGAGTATCTCTTATATGCCTGTTTGCCCATTTATGTATCTTTGGTGACATGTCTGTTCATAATTTTGTCCATTAAAAAAATTGTGTTTTCTTATTACTAATTTGGAAGGGTTCTTTTTATATATTCTTGATACTAGTCCTTTGTTGGTTATATGTTTTGCAGATAGGTTAAATTTGAGGCTGGCCTTTTCATTTTCTTAACAGTGCTTTTTGGACAGAAAAGTTTTTGAATTATGATGAAGTTCAATGTATCAAGTTTTTGAGTCCTATTTAAGACATTTTTGCCTAATATAGGGTTGTTAAGATTTTTTTCCTTGAGACTTTTAGTTTTAGCTCTTACATTTAGGTCTATGGGCCAATTTGAGTTGATTTTTGTATATATGGTGTGAAATCATTTCAGGATCTTGAGAGAGTGGCTAGGAGGAACAGATTTTATCACAGCAACTAATAAATAATTGGATTGGCAAATGATTCACTGAAACAGTCTGAGATTTTTAGTTTTTAGAAATTAAGTGATGCAGAACGTGAAATGGTCATGATAGTTATAAGCAGCATGATTTAGTGGTTGAGGGTGGATGTCACACTGCTCTGGTTTGGATCCTTACTCTATCACTTACTTGTCAGTGTGATATTGGGTCACTGTTTAGCCTACTGTGCCTCTAGTTTCCTTTCCTTGCAAGTGAGAATAATAAGACTACCTATGTCATAAAGTTCTGAGATTAAATAAGATAATAGATGGAAAGGGTTTAGTACAGTGCCTGCCAAATAGAAAATATTCAATGAATGATGGTGGCTATTATTGCTCTGTTCACATAGAGAATGTTAGAGAGCCACAGAATTTGATAAATTCATTTGTAGAAACAATTAAGTCTACTTCTGTGCTCAAATCCATCGACTTCCCTCACTAATTTATGTTTTAGAAAGAAAGGTAGTGTTATTTGGTTTCTTTTTCAGTCTTTTGGTAGTTTTTAAAACCACAGTTTTCATTGATGGCTTTAGTAGTTTATATATATAATTAAATTTGGATTTGTGCGTTGGACCGTGAATAGAAAAAAGAACAATTGGCCTTTAGCGGTATAAATCATTACTGTAAATTAAAACAAAACAAAACAAGGCAACAGCAGTTTTTTTTTTTTCCCCCTTTGCCAGAATTTAGCTGGTTCATCAGGATTGTGAATTGGTTGTTCTTGAATACCAGCAAAAACCCATTAGTTTGATTCAGTTTTGTCTATAGTTCTTTACTTGCTGAATAAGCATGTCTGCTTCCTGGTTTATTTGACTAGTTGTCGTTATTGACGTAGCAAAACAGTTTGTCAGCAAACTCAGCAAGTCCTTTCATTTTCTAAGTGTACTCACTTTCTAAGTAGGAATAATAACAAAAAATTTTTTTCCTTTTTAATCAACTGTTTACTTTTGTACAGCTAAACATTGATAATTTGTGTGGCTTATTGAGTTAGAATGCCAAAATCAGTGTCAGCTTAATGAAGTCCTGGAGAAGGGACATACTTGGGGCAGGGTTGGGAGAGTGAGATCACAGTGTGCACTTCATTTTCAACTGCAGAACTTTGAAAATTGGCCATCCCTCTTGCATTTCCAGAAGTGCCCTTGTTAAGTACCTTTATTGAGGTCTTTCTTATGTGAATCTCTAAATTCATAAATTCAGAGCTTCATAATTCATTTGTAGCTGTGCGTGTGGCATGGGGTGGTGAGGAATGACAGGTTCAGTTTTACTTATGTATGTATGTATTTATTTATGCTGTGTCTCATGGCTTGTGGGATCTTTGTTCCACCACCAGGTATTGAACCTGAACTGAGGCCCTTGTAGTGAAAGTGTGGAGTCCTGCTCATTAGACTGCCAGGGAATTCCCAACAAGTTTAGTTTTAAACATGAAAAGTTTAAGAGATCTTCTTTTAAAATTTCTTTCAATTTAAGATTTAAGATCTGAGTGGTTATATCCTATTAGCAGTGGATGTTCAAGTCTGGAGTTCAGGAGGGAGACATTTAGACTAACTCAGCATATGAGAGGAAGGTGAAAGCCTTGGGAGCAGCTAGAACTACTTCAGAAATGCATGTACAGTGAGAGGAGGAGACAAGTGGGCGGAAGACAGAATCCACAGCGTCCGTCTCCTGTGGCACCACCATACTTGGAATCAACTCTTTATGTTAGCTAAGAGTAAGATGATACCTGGGTTTAAATTAGATTCTATGTAAATAAGGAACCACAGACCCAGACTGCTTAAGCAAATGTTTATTGAGGGCCCTTTATGTGCTTTACCTTTATTTCTGAACATTAAGAATATAAGCAAAATTGACACAGTTTTTGCCCTCATGGACTTAATCCACTAACACGAGAAGACACTGAACACATTTTCACGTAAGTAGTATGTAATTGCAGACTCTGCAGCGTGCTGCATAGTTGTTGTGTGAGCATTGTAAAAGAGGGACTCGATCCTATCCGGGCACAGTCATAGACAACTTCCCTGTGGAAGTGATATTTAATTCATATTAATAGTTATTGAGTACCAGTGTCTGGTACTGGGCTGTTAAAATTGAGAGTTTGTGACTAGACAGTAACTGAGTGAGAGGGGCTGGGATGGGGATGATAGGCTCTAAGTAGAGGGAGCATGTATAAAGGTTCTGCAATAGAAGCACACTGCCTTCTAGGAATTAAACAGCTCTGGTGTGGCTAGAGACAGTTCAGCTTCTGAAAAAATTTTAACTTTGAAAATAGACTTTATTGGGACTCTCCTGGTGGCCCAGTGGTTAAGACTCTGAGCTTCTACTGCAGGGGTTGAGAGTTCGATACCTGGTCAGGGGATCCATGTAGGAGCCCTGTGTCCCACGTGCCACATAGTGCAGCCAAAAAATTAAAAAAAAAAAGAGAGACTTTTAGCTCTTTGTTATAGAAAAATACTAAACATATATAGAAGTGGAGAGAATATTTCCCATCATTAGTCTTCAACAGTTATCAGTTTGTGGCCACTTTATTTCAATGTTTTCATTCAGTAACACTTTGGACACCAAATGTGTAGGTTTTTTCCTCACACCAGCCACCAGTCCTGTAACTCTGCTGCTGCTACTGATGCTAAGTTGTTTCAGTCGTGTCTAACTCTGTGCAACCCCATGGACGGCAGCCCACCAGGCTCCTCGTCCCTGGGATTCTCCAGGCAAGAACACTGGAGTGGATTGCCATTTCCTTCTCCAATGCATGAAAGTGAAAAGTGAAAGTGAAGTCGCTCAGTCGTGTCCGACTCTTAGCGACCCCATTGACTGCAGCCTACCAGGCTCCTCCATCCATGGGATTTTCCAGACAAGAGTGCTGGAGTGGGGTGCCATCGCCTTCTCTGCCTGTAACTCTAGTCCTCCGATTTAACTCAGTGCTGATACTATCTGGAATAGCACAGACCCCATAGATGAATGGCTTAGTCCCACAGATCTGTCCCCATTTGCCCCAGATGCCTGTTGCAGTCCCAGGTTTATTTTGTATACAGAGTATACTCCCAAGTATACTTTGCCAGCTATACTTCTTAGCAACTGGCTGTAAATTGGGTGTTCCCAGTACCTCCTCATCAGGTTTGATAGTTTGCTAGAATGGCTCACAACACTCAATAAAACACTTTCCTTGCATTTACTGACTTATTATAAAGGATACAACTCAGGAACAACCAAATGGAAGAGATGATTTGGGCAAGGTATTTGTGGGGGACAGGGGGTGAAATGTGGCTGAAGAGCTTCCAGGCCTTCCTTGAACATACTGGAAGCTCTCCATACCTGGTCTTTTAGGAGTTTTAATGGAGGTTTCATTATTTCATCATCATTGATTAAAGCATTGGCCCATTGGTGATTTACGTCAGTCTCCACCCCTTCTTCCCTCTTGGAAGGTGGGGATTGGGGGCTGAAAGTCCAAACTCTAATTATGGCTTGGATTTCTGAGGACCTGCCCCCATTCTGAAACTATCTAGGGGTCCCAAGCCACCATTCATCCTGTTAGCCTACAAAAGATACTTACCACTACAGTGATTCCAAGGGTTTTAGGAGTGATGTGCCTGAACTGGACAAAGATCAAGTATCTTCTTTCTTATTATACCACGTGCTCCCATCCACTTTCCTTGCCTCTTGTATTATTTTGAAACAAATCCCAGATATCATATTCCAAAGGATTTTAAAGCAAAGGAGGGACACAATCAGGTTTGTTTTTTAAAGCACTACTCTGGCTAGGGAGGCAAAGAAGGGTTAAGAGATTATTTTGGTGGTCCAGATGAGAGATAGTTGTAGTTTGGGTGAGGGTTGTGACAATGAACATGGAGATACATGGATAGATTTGAGGGCCCTTTAGGGGATGATACATAAGTGCCAAAGTATGCAGCCTGCTGCTGCTGTTAAGTCTTTTCAGTCGTGTCTGACTCTGTGCGACCCCATAGACGGCAGCCCACCAGGCTCCCCTGTCCCTGGGATTCTCCAGGCAAGAACACTGGAGTGGGTTGCCATTTCCTTCTCCAGTGCATGAAAGTGAAAAGTGAAAGGGAAGTCGCTCAGTCGTGTCTGACTCTAGCAACCCAATGGACTGCAGCCTTCCAGGCTCCTCCGTCCATGGGATTTTCCAGGCAAGAGTACTGGAGTAGGGTGCCATTGCCTTCTCCTGTGCACCCTAGGGTATGTGAAAATTCCAAGATGAAAAAGGGTAAATCTTGCCTACAATAGAGAAACAAAGCAGCAGCTGCTGCTGCTGCTGCTGCTCCAAGTCACTTCAGTCGTGTCCGACTCTGTGCGACCCCATAGACGGCAGCCCACTAGGCTCCTCTGTCCCTGGGATTCTCCAGGCAAGAACACTGGAGTGGGTTGCCATTGCCTTTTCCAATGCATGAAAGTGAAAAGTGAAAGAGAAGTCGCTCAGTCATATCCGACTCTGAGTGACCCCATGGACTGCAGCCTACCAGGCTCCTCTGTCCATAGGATTTTCCAGGCAAGAGTGCTGGAGTGGGGTACCATCGCCTTAAGTAGCATGAATTAGTTGGTGTTGTGGAAAGGGTAGGGCATTCATAATGTATTTCTTTAATGAGTCTTGTTCAACTCAACAAGCTTTGTTGACTTTAGTGCTGCATTAGCAGTTAGAATTGATACATTCTGGTTCTGTGGGTGGCCAGTTCATCCTGGAACCTCCTGCTTCTTTGTGTTACTTGCAAAGCTTTACTCTTAAGGCCTACTCCCAGGCCAATGATGACCAGTTTCTGTGTACTTTTCTGAGCCACGGGTCTGGGCCTTGGTTTCACAGCATCCTCTGCTCCTCCCCCATGCAATGTAACATCTACTTAAAAAAATATATTTGTTTATATATATATATATTTATGTATAAAACATCAAATTTACCATCTTAACCACTTTTAAGTGTACAGTTCAGTGGTTTTAAATATATTTATAATGATGACTCTCATCATTGCCCATCTCCATAGCTATTTTTATTTTGTGAAAGCTGAAAACTATTCCCATTAAGCAATAAATGTTTATCCCCCATCCTGCAAGCCTCTGACAACCACCATTCTGTTTTCTGTCTCTGTGATTTTGACAATATACTCCTAAGTACATCATATGAATGGAATCATACAGTATTTGTCATTTTGTGACTGGATTATTTCACTTAGCATAACATCCTCAAGGTTCATTCATGTTGTAGTATGTGTTAGAATTTCTTTCCTTTTTAAGGCTGAATAATATCCTGTTGTATGGATAATATCATGTTTTGTTTATCCATTCATCTGTTGTGGGCACTGGGTTGCTTCTGTCTTTTAGCTTTTCTGAGTAATGCTGCTACGAACATGTGTTTGCAGTATCTGTTCTAAACCCTGCTTTCAATTCTTTTGTGTATAACCCAGAAATGGAATTGCTGAATCCTATGATAATTCTGTTTGTAATTTTTTGAGGAATGCTGTACAGTTTTCTGGGTTTTGCAGGTGGCTCAGTGGTAAAGAATCCGCCTGCCAGTGCAGGAGACAAGGGAGATGTGGGCTTACTCCCTGGGTTGGGAAGATCCCTTGGAGGAGGAAATGGCAACCCACTCCATATTCTTTTTTTTTTTTAATAGATGGCTATAATGTTTTTTTGTTTTATAAATTATGAAAGTTTGATAACACATTTACAGGAGACTTGGAAAATGCAGCACAAAGTTATATATAGTTCTACTATATATTACAATTATTTTTTCAGTAGATTAAGATTTTTAGTTGGAGTTTCAATATCAAATCTCAAAACTTATTAAAATGAATAGACATAAAAGTAGAAAGATGTAGGACCTGAAAAGCACTGTGAACCAGTTCAACATAATTAAGATGTATACAATTTTCACATAACAGCAGGATACAAATTCTATTCAAGTTCCCATAGACTCTACACCAGGAGACACTGCAGCATATCTAGGGACATAAAACAAGGTGCAAACATTTCATGGTCTCAAAGTTTTGAAATCATACAGGGTCTGTTCTCTTATCACTGTGAAATTATGTTAGAAATCAATATCAAAAGATACTTGAAAATAAATCACAGATTTTCAAGTGCAATGTGACATTTACCAAGAGAGATCTTTGAAAGCTTCAATAAAGTTCAAGACTGAAAAAGCACAGAGGATGATTGCAGAGAAGAATATAAAAATGAGAAATTAATATTAAAGATATTTTTAAAACCCCAGGGATTTGGAAATTAAATATCCACTTTTAAACGATATGACTCCAGTATTATTACCTGGAAGATCCTATGGACAGAGGAACCTAGTGGGCTACCGTTCACGGGGTGCAAAGGATACAACTTAGAGACTGAGCGTGAGCACAAGCGCCGTACTGTTTCCCACTCACACCGACAGTGCACACGGGCGCCAGTTTCTCCACAGTGAGGTGGTAGCTCAGTGTACTAATAGTTTTGATTTGCCTTACTTTAATGATTAGTGATATTGACCTTTTCATTTGCTGATTAGCCATTTGTATATCTTCTTTGAAGAGAGATCTATTCAAGTCCTTTCCCCATTTTGAAATGGGATTGGTTTATTTTGTTTTGTTACTGCTTTTAAGATCTCTGTATATCTTGGCTTTTAATCTCTTACCAGATGTATGATTTGCAAATATTTTCTCCCATTCTGTGGGTTGCCTTTTTATTCCATTGATACTGTCTTTTGATGAACAAAATTTAAAAATTTTCATGAAGTCAACTTTGTCTTTTTGTTGTTGTTGTTGCTTGTGCCTTTGGTGTGATATCTAGGACTTCAGTGCTAAATGCAGCGTCCTGAAGCTTTTGCCCTATGTTTTCTTCTAAGAGTTGTAGGTCATAAAATAGGTCTTTGATTCATTTGAGTTAATTTTTATATATGGTGTGAGATAAGGGTTCAGTTTCATTCTTTGCGAGATAAGGGTTCAGTTTCATTCTTTGCGTGTAGATATTCAATTTTCTGAGCACCATTTGTTGAAAAGACTGTCCGTTTTCCAGTTGACTGTCTTGGCACTCTTGTCAAAAATCGTTTGACCATATATGTGAGGGTTTATTTCTGATCTCTAGTCTGTTTTTTCGGCTCCTTGAGGCTCTTTTATTCTATTCTTTGTCCTTTGTAGCAGCCTTTGGGAAATAGATGGGGAAACAATGGAAACAGTGTCATACTATTTTGGGGGGCTCCAAAATCACTGCAGATGGTGGCTGCAGCCATGAAATTAAAAGATGCTTACTCCTTGGAAGAAAAGTTATGACCAACATAGATAGCATATTCAAAAGCAGAGACATTCCTTTGCCGACTAAGGTCCGTCTGGTCAAGGCTATGGTTTTTCCAGTGTCATGTATGGAGGTGAGAGTTGGACTGTGAAAAAAGCTGAGCACCGAAGAATTGATGCTTTTGAACTGTGGTGTTGGAGAAGACTCTTGAGAGTCCCTTGGACTGCAAGGAGATCCAACCAGTCCATTCTAAAGGAGATCTGCCCTGAGCGTTCTTCGGAGGGAATGATGCTGAAGCTGAAACTCCAGAACGTTGGCCACCTCATGCGAAGAGGTGACTCATTGGAAAAGACTCTGATGCTGGGAGGGATTGGGGGCAGGAGGAGAAGGGGACGACAGAGGATGAGATGGCTGGATGGCATCACTGACTCAATGGACATGAATCTGAGTGAACTCCGGGAGTTGGTGATGGACAGGGAGGCCTGGTTGTGGTGTGATTCATGGGGTCACAAAGAGTCGGACATGACTGAGCGATTGAACTGAACTTAAAATCAGGAAGTATAAGTCCTCCAGCTTTGTTCTTTCTCAAGATTGTTTTGACCCTTGCGATTCTGTATAAATTTTAGTATTCAGTTTGTCTATTTTTGCCCAAAAAATGTCCTTAGGATTTTGATAGGAGTTTCATTAAATCTGTAGATCACTTTGCATAGTATTGACATCTTCACAGTATTAAGTCTTCTAATCCGTGTACATTTGAAGTGTTTCTGTTTATGTCTTCTTTAATTTCTTTAAGTAATGTTTTATAATTTAATTAACTTGATTAACTTAATCCTTGATTAACTTAATTCCTCAGTATTTTATTCTTTTTGATGCTATTATAAATGGAATCATTTCCATAATTTCAGATTGTGGTTAGTTATAGAAATGCAATTGATTTTTGTGTGTATTGACTTTGTGTCCTGTTACTTTGCTGAATTCATTTGTTAGTTCTAACTGTGTGTGTGGACTCTAGGGTTTTCTATGTATAAGGTATTATTTGGTAACAGATAATTTTGCTTCTTTCTTTCCAATTTGGATACTTTTAATTTATTTTTCTTGCCTAATTAATCTGACTAGGACTTCTAAGACTGTGTTGAATAGAATAGCAAAAGTGAACATTCTTGCTTTGTTCCTGATCTTAGAGGAAAAGCTTTCAGTATTGAAGTATGATGTTCACAGTGGGTTTTGGTATGTGGCCTTTACCTGCCTACCTTTTTGAGATAGTTTCCTTCTATTCTTAGTTTGCTGGGTGTTTTTCCCATGAAGAGATGTTGAATTTTATCAAATGCTTTTTCTGAATTTATTGAAATGATCATGTGGTTTGTTTTCCCGTCATTTGTTAGGACTGGATCATAACACTTGCTCGCAAGATATTTGACTTCTTTTTGCACCTTTGCATTTTTGGTGGGGCTTACCAAGTGGCACAGTGGTAAAGAGTCTGTCTGCCAGTGCAGGAGACGCAGGAGACACTGGTTCAGTTCTTGGGTCAGGAAGATGCCTTGGAGGAGGAAATGGCAACCCACTCCAGTATTCTTGCCTGGAGAATCCCATGGACAGAGGAACCTGGCAGGGCTACCGTCCATAGAGTTACAAAGAGTTGAACATGACTGAGCACACACCCACCCACCCACCACTTTTAGTCTTGTTTACAGTTATCCTTGTTAATTTAAGTACTTACCATTATTTGTAGTATTCTATTGTTCCAGTAGCCTTCCATCTTCTCTCTTCCCTCAAATTCTATAGTTTTCTTTGTCTTCAAAGCACCTAGTCCCTCAATAACTGACCTCCACTACTATCAATGGAGATTGGAACTTTCTTCCCAGCGTCTTCTGAATCGTTGCCTCCTTTACATAACTTGTGCCAGAGCACAGTATTTGAGACACACTACAGAAAATAATTAAAAACAACATAATAATCCCAGTTTGCAAAGTAGTTCTAAACCAGGAGCCCAGACCTGAAGATAGTCAGCTCAATAAATCAAAAGATAATCAGGTTATTAGGTGAAATTGGCTCTAACCAGTGTGCGTGCTTTTAAATTTTATGTAATTGTTCTATTTCCCCAGAGGCATTTATGCAAGTGCCACAAGGGATGTTTGCTATTGTACAGATACCTCCTTACTCAGCAGTAAGTAATCAAGCAGTTATCTAAAACTTGAACAGTGGGTTAAGCAACCATTGTTAAGGGAAACTGTGTTGGCTGTGAAGTCAGCTAGCTCTTCTACTTTCAGGGCAAGATTCCAGATTATTTGTTCATTGGTGCTCACTCTGATCCGTGGGAAGAAAGTGCTCCTTATGGAGGCAAAGCCAGAATCATTTATGCCTCCTGGAGGTTCTTGTCTAAGGTGATTACAGAGGCTTTATGGGACAAACCAGTGAGAGACTTCTGTTTGGTTATGTAGGGAGAATAGGACAGTGAACACAGCAAGGGCACCCTGTCCTTGTATTTTCAGGTATCAAGGCAACAGAATCCCTAAGGATAAAGGTCAATCCCCAAATTTACATGTAAGAAGGTGTAACTAGGGGTGTACTTAAGGCACCTGCATAAATGTTAGTATCTGTGGATTCATTTATTGACATAGAGGTGTTAGCATTACTCAACCAAAGCTCAGACATTATGTTGTTACACACTGAGAGGTTATCTGGGTACATAGATATGTTAATAAGTTTATAAATGACTGGACTTGGATTGGCAACTCCACAGGACCTTTCTTGCAAGTATTCAAAATATCTCGTTTTCCCCTCCCAGGGCTGGGTCAGATTGAAGCAAGGAATAAGTTTAGGCAGGCTTGGCACTCTGACTCTAAAATGGGCTCATGGAACAGTCTGAACTGGCAGCAGCATATGGAACCTCTGTGAAATTACTTATAAGGTGAACCAACGAATCTTTGTAATTTTGGATAGACTGAGTTTTCTTTGGGGCTTCTCTGGTAGCTCAGATGGTAAAGAATCTGCCTGCAATACAGGAGACCGGGTGTGATCTCTGGGTTGGGAAGATCCCCTGGAAAAGGGAAAGGCAGCCCACTCCAATATTCTTGCCTGGAGAATCCCATGGACAGACAGCCTCAGATGTCATCTCCTTCAGATTCTGAGCTTTTCTTTCAGGTTGGCAGATGTTATGCAGGTCCAGCATCACTCCATAGTAAAACTACCCATTACGCAGTTTCTCCTTATTCTCTCCTCCCACTAACTTCTGGCAAGAAATGACTTTCTTTTTCTCTCTGTGCATTTTCCAGTTCTTGGACATCTCATGTAAAAAGAATCATACACTGTGTGACTTTTTAATGTCTAGCTTTCATTTAGCGTAATGTTAACAAGGCTCAGTCATGTTGCCCTAGGTATCATTACCTCATTCCTTTGTATGGCTGGATAATATTCCATTACATTGCATAGATGATACATTTTGTTTACTCATTCATCTTTTGATGGCACTTGACTTTCCACTTTTTGACTATTATGAGTAAATATGTTGTGAATTTTCCATACAAGTTTTCCTGTGAATGTATGTTTTCAGTTTTCTTGGTATAGACCTCAGCTTTCATCACATTCTCATGGGGATTCATGGTCTGACAGTAGATTCATAACCAGAGGTTTACATACTGTTGTATTTGTCAAGGAATTAAGTCTGACAGTTACTATGGTTGCCGATCTGTATTTCTTTCATTTCTGCTTCATGTATTTCATTACTGTGCTCATACATAAAGGTTTGTAACAGTTGTATCTTGATAGTGATTATGCTGTTTATTACCAAGAAACTTTTGGTCCCAATTGTTACTTACTGTTAAGTAGGTAATACTTGCTTTTGGGGGGGCGTTGTTGAATTTGCTTGTTAAATTATTACCTTACATTTTATCTTTAAGCTTTCCACATTGTTTTGTTTTACATCTCTCTCTTATGGATAGCATATATATTTTAAATAAGTTTTACTTGTTAGATCTTATTGTTATGTATACTTATTTTATAACAGATTATAAATAATGTGCCTGTATTTTCTTTAGATAGCATATAGATTTTTTTTTTTGGTGTCAGTCTTTGTCTTTTTGAAATACTTTTTAAATTTATTTTTTAATTGGAGGAAAATCGTACAATGTTGTGTTGGTTTCTGCTGTGCAACAATGTGAATCAGCCATACATATATTCCTTCCCTCTTGAGCCTCCTTACGCCTCCCCTC